>CABFWB010003384.1:0-52779 GCA_902151455.1 Timema bartmani
TAAAGGAATTTCGGTGCAGTGCTATCTAATAATAAGTGTATTTTCAGTTGGAACTTAGTAGAGGTAATTAATTATTAAATATTTCACTTGAGCACCCCTTAGTTGCGATCTCAAACTTAAATAATGTAAATATTGAATAGTACCTAGTCAAATATTGATCTTTTTGACCAACGAATTTAATTTAGTTATCTGTAATTAATTTTAATGACAAAAAGCACTCGTTCCCAATAAAGCCACCTAACTGGAATTATGTTTCGTGTTCCATGACAATATTTGTAATCAACAACAAATAAAATACAAATCCCTAATCAAAGGAAGTTGTTTTAAACTATTGGAGTCAACAGTTTTCCCATTCGACACTTCAAAGTTTCACTTAACGCCATATTAGGTTGTATTATTCCATATAATTAATATTATTACTATAGAAATAAATTTCAATGATTTTTCTATTCTTTATTTATACTTTAAGATCGTATTCAAAGAGTGATCAATTACAACGGTTTTGTTCCATTCCGAGAAGGTGGCGTTAATTATGACGTACATGCGTCCTTACAATGAACCTTAACTTTACAGGTTACTTTAGTTCATGCATTAAAAATAGATAAAAATTGTACTTATTTAACCTACGGATTTCCATTGACAGTACAAACAAATATAATTTGTTTGAGAATTGAGTGTGTACCTATAATATAAATCAAGTCCAAGTGTTTTTTACCATAAAATATTATCCACGCGGTTTAACATAGTTAGAGAAAATAGGTCTACTAGGAGAGCTTGAACGCTCCAAATTTATCAAGTTAAAAAGGAATACTTGTGTGAATTATGACTCTAAACTGTCCACCAACCAGGTGGCTCTTACATTAACCAACACGTTTATACGCGCTAAAATATACTAAACTAAACTAGGACATATTCGAGAGAACGTCCCAGATCCACCACAACTTGTGGGCTTGAAGATCTGAACCTGAAATATAATTGAAAGGGCTATGGTGGACACGGGTTGCATGCACGAAGTGATTTATAACGACAAAGAATTTCAATATAAAGTGCACAGTGGCTGACGGACAGCCAAACCACAAAGGGAAAAGAGTGAAAGCTTCGGATAAAGTTGACTCATTTTATTGGAACATGTGGTTTTTTTCTCAAGACCATCAACTATAAAAATGGATAACGGTTAGAAGGAGGTGGTAGATAAGAAGCTGACTTTACTTGAGGAAAATCAAACCTGGAGGTATTGAAACCTCCACCATATGCGAGAATCATTGACTCAAGATGGTTTTTTGTTGAAAAATTAGTCCATGGTGAACAACATAAGACATAAAGTTTGGTATCAAGCGGGTACCAGCCGCCTGTTCTGTAAGGACCCCTGTCGCCAGAATGATGACATTGAGAACATTGCTGTTAGTTGCAACTGAGTAGAGGGATTGAAGTACCAATACAATGAACCCTAATTAACTCATAACACCTATAAAAAAGGGGTTCAAATATATAATATAATATAACCAATAGTTGACAATAGGAGTGAGTAGTATGAGTTAAGAAAAAGTCAAAAATTTGATACACCAAGTATACCCAGACACGCAACCCACCCTGATTGCGGGAAGAACCCGACGGCCAGCCTAAAAAAAAAAAAGGAATCTCTCAATCCATTTCTTATAATATCAAAAATCATACAAATCTTTATTAAACTTGGGGAGTCCTACACCTAAGGGTAATTATTAAAGATAAATTAATTAATAAAATTTAATTGTCCATGAGATTTTTTATAAAGATAAATATAAATAAGAATTTATAATTTATAATTTATAATACACCATAAGACAACATCTAATCACAATAACCTCCCAATACCCTAATACCCTAATATAAATAAGCAATAATTACTTCTTACTACTGATTTCAAAAAGTTCTCATCATCTTTCCTCAACTTGCCATAACTCAAAAAAATTGACTTGAGTATGTCATCTAAATCTCAAGCTTTTGTTTGTTGTGACCCAATACTAATTTAAGTTAAACAGGACAACCATGTCATAAAAACAGATACTACAAAAATTTGTACCTGACTTAAAAGCACTAGTCATAATACAAACAACAATTCAATAGCCAAGATTAATGTCTGATTTCTGTACACGCAACGCATTACTATCGCTATCAAAAAATAACGTCTAATTCCCTAACTACCATTTTAGTAGGTTAATCTCAGGTTTACAAAAAAAAAACATGGCCAACTAAACATACCTAACGTTACCAAGGCCCAAGACTTGATAATTGTAAAAGGTAAACAAATGTTTATGGCTACTCAAAATTTGTAGATAAATAAATTATATCAGTCAAAAACAATTATTATACTTATACAGTATAAATAACAATCCAAAGCCTTCACTTCTTCCTACACAATATAACTCACGCCCATAATTGGACATTTTAGATTTAAAAGATAACGCTAAATACACACTAACACTAGCCGAAATTGAATTTTGGAAGAACAATACATTATTATGCCGAAAGAGAATTTGTGCTTACATTATGTCCAAGATGCCTGAAGCCTAAGCCTCGCTTTACTACCTCCAAAAGAGCATGTCCAAGAGTGAAGTCCACTTAGTATAACCAGTCTTATATACGATTAAGCACAACTCACAGAACGTAGACCGAAGGGAGCACAAGGGAAGGGGGGTAATGCAAAGAAATTAAACAAGGGGAGGGGATCCACACGCGACTGAAGCACCGACACTTTTCAGGAACCTTTTTTGTGTTGTATTTTTGGGACGAGAGTCATCTCTTCTCTTCTTAAGCTATTTGCTTGAGCACACGCTTTGACGCTAAGTCCGGCCACTTTAGTTGCTCATGGTTTGTTGTTGAGTTCGGGGTGACCTAGCCGCTAGCTGGTCCGTGCTCTTAGCATCGGTTGGTTAAAAGGGTTAAGTTGATGTTTTGGGGTTTTTTGGTAGATCTTCACTTGTAGTTAATGCTACAACAATTTGACCTTTGACACCGTCCAACTTTATTTTTTATGTATGTCCCATTTGATTTTTTATGTTGCCCTATTTGATATTTATGTTTGCTCCATTTGATTTTTTACGTGTGTCCCATTTGATATTTTAATGTGCGCCTCATTACTTTTTAATGTGTGCCCCATTGATTTTTTATGTGAGACCTATCTGATTTTTAGGCGTGTCCCATTTAATTTTTACTGTGTGCTCATTTGATTTGATGTGGGGCCCATTGGTTTTCTGTGTGTGCCCCATTGGATCGAATGCCAGAGTAGGATATAGGTAGGTATAGGTTTTTTGGGTCAGGTTTTATTAGTATAAATATACAGTCCCAGGCGTCGAGTCGTGCATTTCTTCCTCGATGGCGGCAATGAACGTGGTCATACATCTTTCTCTAGTGGTCGCCAGACATCTAATTAGTGATGGGCAGAATCGTATGAATAGAATAGATTCATTCGATTATTCTGAATAATCGATTCATTAAATTCTTTCAAAATCATTCGAATGAAAATACATTCGAGTTAAAACAGTAGCTGACTTAACGTGAGCTGGCCGATTCATTCTCTTACCACTCCCTTGCCAGAAGTGTTGAGGAAAATTGACCTTATGATTATGAATATTTCCAGGCTATCTCTATACAGGTCTTCATTTCTATTAGGTTCATTTTCAATAAATATTCCCCATTGCTACACAATAATCGACCTTACGCTTTCGAATGATTCTAAGGCTAATTTAATACAAAGTGTAAGTGGTTGTATAATTTACAATCGAATATCAGCCAAAAATAAATAGATAAGTTTTTTTATGAATCTAATAAAACACTGCCTGGCTGTAATATTCAGATCATATTATAATTTTATTCATTGAAATAATTTTACATTCTTATAACACTAAATATCATATACAGCAAACTTACGTCATCGTTTGTCGAGTAGTAATTGTGTGTTTGATAATAAGTGAAGCTTTTAGGAGGCATATAATTGATTCAGATATTCAAACCGAAACTATTTTATCACTTATCCAATATATAAATAAGAATGTAAGCTTATATATATTTTTTATGTCCAGGCAATATTAAAGGGTCAATTATTTCGACTCTTTTTAACACAAAGGGAAACGTATGTTCTTTATTTTATTATTAATCGTACGCAAAAGTATTTCTATTAATGGCGAGGTACTTATGTGACTAATTAGTTCACTGTATAGTATTTTGTTGTGGCTGTACTTTGGTCTTTGACACCGGCACAAGTAACTAAATACAGTAATAGTAAAGTGTTGATAAGCTGCAAAGGCAAAGGAATGCGTGTTGGGAGATCCGACAGCAGGCTGAAGAGAATAGTAGCACAAAGCAAAACCAGCAACCAGTAACTACTTTTAATTAGATCATCCGAATGATTATTTCGATTCATTCGATTATTTTTCATAGAATCGAATACTTATTCGATTCTTAAAAGCATTCAATTATGCCCATCACTACATCTAATGAAGAGCTCTCTACGACTGTCAGGGATACACCTTTCACTTTTCACCCCTCCCCTTCCCTCTGCCCCTCTTGAGCTCTGTGTGTCATGTATCTCCAGGGGCTAAAATGTGTCACAATTTGAATATCGTAACCGATTAGCGCTTCTGGAGGGTATCATTGAAACTTAATGAAGAGCCGTACACCCTCAGTGTGACAAACCTTGTTTATTTTAGTCAAAAAGGTTGAAAGCGGATAGCACTGACCCTATTGAAGAGTAATTAGCCATCACCAATGGCAGTTATCATCCGTACTGAGCTGGAATTGTGCCCCGATCTCTTTTGCCGGGTACTTTCATGCCATGTAGTTGTCCCTGTGTAAAATATCGTTCTTCCCACTCTACATCCAAGCAAATGCTTCATTCCCACGCTTGTCTGAATAGGTTGAAATCCAAATATTTTTTGAGAGTCGGGCAGGAGAGTAATTAGCGTTTGTCAATCATTTGACCAAATAAAAGTATTTATTCTGTTGACAAAGGGAAAACTACCACCAGGCTGGATGTATACCAGCATTTGCGTGGGAGTGAGGTTGGTAAAAACACACGACCACAGCGGCTGGATAGTGGGGCTTCACAGCATATTGTTCGCTTAACTGCCAGAGGAGGGGGAACACGTCCACACTCAGAGGATGTGGAAGCACGACTGACACGTAACTGTAAATTCCTGCTGTTTTACATAAATCAGCCAATCACTAATGAGGAAACAAAAATGTTGACCAATAAGAGGCTTACATATTTACATACGGCTTACCCCTTGAAGTGAGTATAAATAGACCTTGAAATCATTATATTCGGTCATTATAAGTCATAATTTGATTGTGAAGAGATCAAAATGAGTTTCGACGCTCTGGAAGCTTGAGAAAATTCAGGTATGTTATAAATTGTTTTGTCTATTTTAATAGTAACTATTTCGTTTGGTACACCTTTGACGTACAGCGGTATTTTCTCCTTTGATAGATTGTCAAGAGGACATAGCCCTCACCCCCATCATTCAACCAGCAGGTCCTCCAATCCCGGATCTTCTGGGACTATTTACCGAGGACGGAACCTGCCTCGTGGATACAGGCTGCACCATGGGCAAGTAGCGTGCTGCTATAGATTTGATTGTGATTCGCGAGTGTTTCTTTCTTTCCTCGGCAGCAATAAATATTCATTTATTTGATTGCAAATTACTGGGATCCAAATGGGTTGGACGTTGCATTAATGGGTGGCCCTGAAAGATCATCGTGGCTCGACGCAAAGTTTCCAACATTTCCACTCCCTGCGAGCAGCGGTTGGGCCGTCCACACCACCTAGCGCCCGCCGTGGATCTTCTAGCTTGCGTGTGGGCACCGCCGCCAGAAAGCAGTGAGGTGGAGGTGGACTCTGTACCAGGCCACCTGATGCGGTCAACGCCCTGCCTCCAACCACAAAGTCCAATCCACTGCCTACCATGCAGGTCCCCAGAGCCGCGACCGCCAGTATGACGGATGTTTGTGACGAACTCAACGCAATTGATCGATTGATATGTAAGTTTTCAACTCTTTAACTATAAAACTGTATTTTAAATAACATATTCTAAGTTTGTATAGAAAGTACCATCTACAATCAACAATTTTGTAGCCACTAGCTTAGAAACTACAGAGTATTGCACAATATTTCTCTGCTCCCCCTCTCCAAAACCACCGTTGTATCGCTGCCGTACCAAAACCTAATGTCAGCTGACCGTTTAAAGTCTAGCGAAAAAGAATTCTAGCTGTTATATTCATATCCGGGTACATTTATTCAAGGTGTTATAAAAGGTTACTATCCTCTTTTATATACGTCACTACAAACATTCATATTTAATATAGCGATACATTATTTTACAAAAAAGAGGGAAAACTATAATTAGAGTCGCTTTAGCCAATTATTAAATTCCGTTTATCCCGGTTTGCAATATGATGTATCAAATTTATGAGTATTTATTTAGATGTTCATCCGACACCTTAGCTCACTCGATAGCATATCTGTCTACTAAACTAGGGGTCCTGGGTTCGATTCCCGACATGGCTGAAAATTTATCATTTATGATATATTGGTTTAACCTCTCATACTGATAAATTAACAGCTAGGGGACTGGATTTGTGCATGTCCTAGTCTTAAATTAGATTATTATGCATTTTATGACGCTATGACATGAATAAAAAACTATCACAGCCTATAGGATGGCAACAGTAACGGATCTAAATTAAATTATTATATTCAATGAAAAAAGGTTTTATTTAATTCTAAAACAAAATTATTATTATTTGTGATGTAAGCCAGGAAAACATGTCACATATCGCAAAAATAATTTTCCTGTTTTTTTATTTCAACCAATAGAAATCTTAATTCTGAACATTAAAAATTATTTCTATAAATATAAAATTATTTCTATAAATATAAAATTATTTCTTATAATATTTCTAACATCAATATATATTTTTTTAAATTTGTGATAAATGGCAGCCCAAAATTAAGGCATATTTTCATTTCCCGCGCACTACCATATTTAAAGCTAGATTTCTTGAATTATTAGTGTGTTGGTAATCCTGTTTACTGGCTGAAATCTTAGTTAACGTTTCGAGATAACAGATGGCTTTGAAATCTAGAAACCGTCAATTTTGACCCGAATCGTAATTTTACGTTATGCTGAACTATTTCTTCGAGCGACATGTGGTGTGTTTTTTTCCGGAGTGCATCACATTTATATGGTATATAATTTTAAAACGAAAATAATATAGATTTAGTGTTTGAAGTTGAAAAGTATGGTGGATAATCAAAACAAAATTATTTTTTAACGTTAAACATCAGTCCCGCAAAGTATTCCATTACCCATGTGGAAGTAAAAACACTCATTATTCCTACGGGTAGGCAAGGGAAATCACTGGACAACGTATTCACGAGTCAGTTACCCAAACGATGCATCGTGGGATTTGTATCAAACGCTGCGTTCAACGGAGACACCACCAATAATGCAGTCAATTTCCAAACCTACGGTATGAACCATTTATCGTTGTACGTGGACGGGGAACAAGTGCCGTCGAAACCGTTACAGCCCGATTTTTCAAACGGCAACTATGTCATGACCTACCACACATGGTTTTCTGTAACGGGTATCCATTTCATAAATGAAGGTAGCGATTTGTTGTTTCATATTTTGGACGATTTCGTAATTGTTATTATAATACTTATTGCAAATATTTTAAAAGTATAATTCACAAAAAAAATTGTTTTACTTATAAGAAGGGTTGTGTTAAAAATGAAGGTTTGTAAAAGCATAATTCTGACTTTGAAAGTGATATAAATATCAAAAAAAGGGTTTCCGGATTTCTAATAAATCTAAATGGTAATGTTATAATTTGATGTTACAAAAAACAATCGGTATTTGATTTAATTATTAATGGGTTGGCACTTTTTGCTCTCTAACTATATGTCTGAATGTTTATTTATGGATCAACTTTTGGAGGAGATTTGTAGGTCTGTTTATCCTATCTTGATTTATGAAGACAATCAGATATATAAAGATGGCTCATATGTATAAGAAAAAGTACTAAACATATTAATGTAAAGAGCCATTTTGCTAAAAAAAAACATGGTTATGAATGGTAAATTTAAAATTAATTATTTCTCAACTAATGATCAATTAGAAAATATGATGAAAAAAGCCTTGCCAGCAACTAAATTGGAATATTTTAGAAATTGTCTAAATATTGTAAAAATCGTATTTGTTTATTAACTCAATTTTATGCTTTATATTTATTGAGATATTGTTGAATTTAGAGAAGGAATAGTGGATATGAGGGGAGATCAATTCTGGCTGTATCAATTGGTAGCACTATATGACGACACTTTTCTGGTTGAGTTGTAACTCTTCCACTTTATTCTGAGAATTGAAAAATAACACCTGGACACGCGAATCGAACCCGGGACCTTTGGCTTAGTACGCCAATGCTCTAACCACTAAGCTATCCAGGATTCGTCCCGGGCCCAGGGTCATTCTTCACTCTTATTTTAAGGCAGAGCCTAAGATGGACGTGCGGAAATCGTCAGCTACAAGTGTGTGATTATATTAATATCACGAGTTATCAAATAACGCAGCCATCTTCGACTCGGTAGTTTTTACAAGTGGGGGGGCTACCGTGAAGTTGGCCCCCCAATGTAAACATATCATTTGTGGGCCTATCAAAACGTAACAAACGAAATATTTTTCGGAACAATCCGGAAAAAACGAAGAACAAACGATTGCAATAATAAAAACTTGAATTGTTAAAAGTTGAGTTGTCCATATGACATAGTTTTTGTATGTCAGTACTACCGACTTATTTCCCTATGCCTATAAGGCATAGTTTATAATAGTGGGTTTATGCTCTATTTTTCTATGTCTATTAGGCCTAGTCACAAATATTAGGGTCAATATTAGGCTCTTAGACTATATGACCATGCTGCGGCTAGTTTAAAGAATGTAATTAAATAATGGAGGATACCAGGTTATCTATTGCTATGTTTCACGACCTAATTGGGTCTTTAACTGACACATGTCTCTGATGTGTCTAACTGTGTACTGGAATGCGGTGCACAACCTGTGGAGGTGCTACTTGTCCATAGTAATGGCCCACAGAGTTTTGTCTGGGGCACTTTTAGCGTTAGTAAAAAATGATCACTATTTTGTCTAGTATTATTGTCCCCTTTTCATGGTAACAGAATAAATATACTATTGATTGCTCAGGCAGTACTAGTTAGGAACTGACCGGCCGTAGTATCTGTATAGTCTAGATTCCTTGTAGTTCGCCTTTTACTGGTTGTAAAGTAATAGTTTCTCTTCTCTGAGCTTATAACATTGTAATGTCTATCTTTCTATGGAGTTAACTCAAGATTGCTAGGTCATGTTAATTACCGTCCTTGTAACTCCTTAAACTAGGAATAAATTTGTGTGGCTTAAGTTATTTATATTTGAAATTATGTGTTTTAGTTGGAAGCCTCACAGTCAGCAGGCTGGAGTTGAGATATGTATGGTAAATTTGTAATTAGATTTGATTACTGCCACTAACTTATATTGCCTTAGAGTAGTTGCCTTTATTTCTATTTGATAAATTAGTATTTGTCCTGCTTTAATGAGTTACAAGCTTTCTTATGGGCTATATGTGTGGGTTATATAGTGTACCTAGGTGCTTCACACCTGATGCTCCTTTGTTGAACTGTTTATATTATTGTAACCATTTTTATTCTCATGTTTAAACAATGGATGGTTTGAATAATTTCCACCTACAGTCCTATGTACTTCCTTTTGACTTGTTTGAATATTAATAAACTGATTTGTTAAACTTGTAGATTAATATTATACTTTGTTCCTTCCAAGCAACATTTATAAGTTTATGAGTGTTACAACAATTCTCAAAAATGTGTTTCTCTTAACAAGACGTCATTTTGTTTTTGTCTTTCAACCATCCTCAATGGCGGAGTTGCATTTCTTAGAATCTCAAATAGAAAGTTCCATGCTAGCGGAACAGGAGTATTTGGTTTCCAACCCTCCACCCGCAATGCTTAAACAATTTGATAATACTAGTTCTAGCAACCCTAATTATTATAATTAAAATTATAGTAAACCATCTTAATCTCACACTACCAAATCTTATGCTAGTAATAACCAGGGCTTAAATAAACAAATTCAAAGAAAAGAAATGTCTTCAATCAAGTGTTACAATTGTGGTAAGATTGGGTACTATAGAAGTCAATGTAGAGCAAAAACTAATATTGCCCCAACAATGACATGGCTGTGCCGGGCAACGCAACATCCTTCCATGTGTTTTAGAACTCACAATTAAAGTATATATTAATTCTGTTTCCAGTTTTGCACTTATAGATACTGAGGCTAGTTCGTCCTTCATAAATTCCCAATTTTTAAATAGTTTACCTAAATTAGATTCTTCTGCGGGAACATATTTCAAACCCAAACTCTTTGCCATTGCAAATGGAACCACTCTTTAAAGTAAATAATTATGATATTATACTAGGCGTCGATTTTCTAACTAGAACACAAAGTAAAATCGATTTAGGAAAAATCATATTTATTTCAAACTTAACCGCTCCACTAAAATTAAATTTGAAAAAGTAAAAAAGAACGATAGCATTTTGATCAGTAATACACCTGTTGAACTTAGTGCAAACATTCAAAGTTTTTCTGACACCATAACCACTAATTGGGATAGATGTGATATCCTCCTTTATCAGGTATATCTTTCTGATCTCCGTACAGTAAACTACAAGCGTTTAGAGACTTATTCTAAGATTGGTTTGATAAAAATGTCATTGGACCTTCTCGATTGGCATACATTAGTCCTGCATTTATTATTCCCAGGAAAGGCGGTGGACATAGACTAATTGTTGACTATCGTGAAATGAATAAAAAGATTGTGTTTAACCCCTACCCTATTCCCACGATTGAAAGTGACTTTCAACATTTAGTGGGGGCGAAGGTCTATAGTTTGATAGACCTGAATGCTAGTTTTCTTCATTGTGCACTTCGAAGATTCGAAGCAGTTTACCACCCTTGGGGTTGTTATGAGTTTAGAGTTCCCCTTTGGATCATTTGTGGTGGAGCGGCACTTAGTCGAGTGTTAGACCATATTTTGTCTGACTTCAAATTCAAATTGGTATTCAGTTATTTAGACGACATTTGTATTTATAATCAATCCTTAGAAGAACGCAATGAACATGTCAAGTTGGTTCTCAAACGTCTTAGGGAGGCTGGTCTCACTCTTAATCCAGGTAAAGGGACGTGGGGCGCTGATTGTATAAAGTATGTAAGTTATGTGATTTCTAAGGGTAATATTCTTGTGTACCCTGAATATATTAGGCCCATTGTTGACTTTCCTGTCCCTAAAAATTTGAAACAGGCTCAACGTTTTGTGGGGATGTGTGCCTATATGATATCTTTCTATTTGATGACTTAGTGATTGTCCTGCTTTAACGAGTTACAAGCTTTTTTATTTACACCGATGGCCTATAAGTGTAAGTTATAGGGTGTACCTAGGTGCTTCACACCTGATGCTGCTTTGTCGAGCTATTTACATTATAGTATCCGTTCATATTCTAATTTTTAAACAATGGATGGTTTGAATAATTTCCACAAATTCCTTCCTTTTCTGAGTTGGCTGCCCCATTTAATTCTAAAAAAAGAAAGGAGTACAGTTTGTATGGGGAGACGATCATAATAAAGATTTATCTAATCTTAAGCAAAATCTGGTGTCCCCTAAGGTACTTAAAATGCCTGATTTTTCGTTGTTCTTTTAACTTAAAGTTGATGCTTCGTCCTATGATATTGAGGCTGTTCTTGCTCAAAGAAGGTTTACTTCCTGTAGCTTTCGCAAGTAAATCTCTTACTGACACAAAGAATATATTTAACGTTACTTGTATAATTTTCAATGACTAAAGAAACAACAGATTTAGATTTTAGATAGATTTAGCTACAAGTTAGCACGCGTTTGATGGATTCATTCTTTATTCTAAGCTCTGTTTAAAAAGCTAGCACAAAGAGTAAGTCTTTGTAACGTGTAATTTAATGATTAATTTGAATTACCCTAGGTATTATTTCTCTAAATAACGTCTGGGACAATATTATTCCTCATTTTTGCCTTGTTCGAAGTAATAATTTTTCTATTATGCATTTAACTTAATTAACTATGTCTGACACTACGACTATCCTACTTATCGGGAACGCCGACAGGGTAGCTGATGCCACTTTTGGTTAGAGTAGTAAAGTGCACAGTTAGGCTCAGAATTCCCCTATTTGTTTTTAATGTTGAGCAATTGTTGATATTTTACTTTGTTATTGTAACATTTATTCAATTTAGTGTAGAGCTTTGATTTTGAGTGGATAGTCCAGATTCACTTTTGGTTTAGAGCTTGTTCACCCTATTTTATGGTATTTTAGTGTGAGGGGTTAACTTAATATGTTTATAGTGACATTGGTTTGTGTTTGCATATTGACATCTTAGCTTTTGAATCTTGTGAACTGTAGAAACTATTATATCCTTGCCCCTGGCATCGAGGCTAGTGTTAATGAAGTTTCGCCCATCTTGTGAACTGTAGAAACTATTATATCCTTGCCCCCGGCATCGAGGCTAGTGTTAATGAAGTTTCGCCCATTTGTTTACTATCATTTGTAATTTATTAACCAGGATGAGACATGTTAACTCCTAATATTTGTAGTTCTTATGTTTTGGCACAGGCCTAAGCTTTCAAAAAATATGATATTTTTGAAGGGTTCATGTATATACTTTGTTATTGTATTTACTCAACTTGTTTAATGTATTTAAATTTTTATTGTCTGAGAATAGACAGGCTTTATATGTTTATATAACTTTACTTATACTGATATTTAATGATCCAATTACCCTATATTTTCTTGAAATCATTTATCAACTCTTACCTTTGTTCACAACATTTTATTAGGTTTTTAGGACTTGCGACATGGGCTGGATGTAAAGTGTTTGTCAAATTATAAATTTCTGGAGATCACACTTTGTTCTCCTGTTTGTATTACTTTGTACACTGGCTAGTTGCTTGAACCTACTATTGACATAGGGTCAACCAACCGAGTAGCGTGTACGATACATACATATAAACGGACACCATTAGAATTTTATTAAAAATATATTTTTCCACGCTGTTTATTTATTTCAATAAATATAATTTTAAATATAGAATTTTTAAAATTAATCTATTTAATTTAAATTGTAATTTAAATTTAAACTTTATAAATAAGTTAAGAAATTATTTTATTGGTTTTTCGATACTAAAGACAGTATAATATTTGGCTCAACTTTTTGTTTGTACAGTAATGTAATTGTAATTTAATCTATAAAGATAGTTTCTAAAATGATCAATAGGTCTCGTCTTTATTAAAGTGTAACTAATAACTGCTTCTTTTTAAAAATCACATCTTTAAATTTTTTGTATTTATTTATAGGTATGTATTTAATTATATTGATATATGTATATTTATATAAATACTGTATATATATTGATAAATATAAATATTTATTAATAAACCTTTATTTATTTATGAAAGATATATATAAATATATAAACTAATTATTAAAAGAAAATCTACACCATCAGCATTGTATGACAAAAGCTATTATGGGCAGCTGAGGTTAAAACTGAACGGCCCATTTGTAAACAAGCTGACGACAACATGGACCATTGGAACATGGAGTGTGAGCGGAGTATGTGGTAAAGAGAATGAGCTGTTAGAGATATGATTAGAATAAAAATCGTAAATTGTGTGTGTCTGTGAAACCAAGCGGAAAGTGAAATATATTTTGATGACGAGTTATTGTACCTGGTACTATGGTCAGGTGTGGATGAATGAGGGAAGTTAAGGGAGTAGGTTTAATCCTAGGCCCAACAGCTAAGATGTTTGTGAGTAGTTGTGAGTTGGTGTCATCTAGACTTCCAAGGGTACGTATGAAAATAGGCAGTTGTAGAATTATGTTGGTTTCTGGTTATCCTCCGGTGGACGGTGAAGATTAGAATGTGAGAGTGGATTTTTTAAATGAGCTCAATGAAGTCTTGAATGGATCTAAAGTGGGTGAAAGAATTATCTGACTAGGAGATATGAATGAATGCGTGGGTACACAAAGAGATAATTCAGATGTAGTGTTAGGAAGGTATGCTGATGACAGGGTAAACGATAAATGATAATGAGTTAGTGAGTCTTTGTTTAGTAAAACGTTTATTTGTGTTGAACATATGGTTTGAGCACAAATATATTGATTTGTAAACTTGGAAAAGGAGTGATTCGAGACAGAAGCTTGATTTTGTGGTCTATGCAGAGATACAGTAAAAAATACTAGGGCTATTTGTGGAGCTGAATGTGTAATGGATCACTTCCCAGTGATCTCAGTAGTAGAATTAGGTATGGATTTTGTGAAGAAGAAGCAGCGCTAGGGTATTAAGCAAGTAATAGTGAAAGTGGAAAAATATCAGGATAAAAGCGTGAGAGTAGAATATGAAAGATTGCTGGGTTAAAAATTAAATTTACAGAAGCATGAATTGTATGTCTAAATAAATGCTAATGATATATAAAGTGCTTTGAATAGAATGTGAAGTGGATTGTGGAACATGTGTGTTTGGATCTGCGTTGGTAGGAAACTTAAAAAGAGATGGATGGTGAAATGGACCGTTGAAAGAAGCTGCGAGAGAAAATAAAGAAGCGTATTAACGAATGATGTTTGTGAAAAGTGAAACAGAAAGTAAAAGGTTGAGGGACTTATACAAAGAGAAAAGATTAATATAAATAAAGTAGGTAGTAAAGGAGAGAAAAGAGCAGATAAGATTAAAAGAAGGAGAATAAACGCATAATGGTTTTGAAGGAAATAAGGAGCTGTTCTGGAGGTAGGTAAAGATAGCTAAACAAGGAATAAAAATACAACTTTATGGCTTTCAGAATGAAAGTGGTAAGATGATCTGGGATGAATACAGTATAAAAGAGCGATGGCTGGAGTATTTTGAGCAACGCTATGGCAAAAACACCAAGAAAGTTACATAGGATAGGGAACATATTTTACGACGAGTGAAATAATTAACAAGGTTAAGTTATTAAAAGCTATTAAAGTCTTAAAGAATGGCAAGACTATGGTCGTAGATGGGATCACAAATGAAATGCCTAAGTGTTGGGCCTGGCATTACTTGCCAGATTGTGTGAGTTATTCAATGTGTGTGCAGGAGTTTTGAATGTTCCTATCAACTGTAAGAATGCTATCACTGTCCATTCCTACAAAGGCCAAGGCATTATGAATGAATGTAAGAATTATGGGTAAATTATTTTGTTGAGTATTCCAGGAAAACTTTTAGGGAGAATCTTAATTGAGAGGGTGCGTGAAAAAACTTCGGACAAGATTTGGGGCATACAATGTTGTTTCATGCCAGTTAGAGGTTGCATGGACCAAATATATACATTGCAACAACTGACTAAGAAATGTATAGCAGTAAGAAGGAGAATTTATTGTACATTTTTTGATCTGGAGAAAGCGTGCGATCAGTTAAATAAGAGTAATTTATGGAATATTCTGAGAGATTATGGTGGGAATTCATGGATAGTAAATGCAATTATGGAAATGTATGATGGAGGTAAAGCGTATGTTAGGGTGGATGGAGCATTGAGCTAATGGTTTGATTTTGGACAGGGTGCCAGACAAGGTTGTGATATGTCTCCAGAGTTGTTCAATGTAGTAATGTATAATTGTATGAGGCATGCCTGTGGGGACGTGGTTGGTGTACAAGTAGACAATGTAATGTGAAAGTGATGCTATATGCAGATTATGTCGTATTAATGGCTGAGAAGGAAAGAGAATTGTAGAACGCATTCATTCGTTTGAATATGGTGACATGAGAATTAATCTCTACAAATACCTTCAAAACTGAGGAGATAGTTATTTATTAGGACAAATAAGGAAAAGATTGTCAGCTTAGTATAAATTTAGAACTGTTAGAAACAAGTGAGTAATTATGTGTATCTGGGCAGAATGTTTTGTAAAAATGGAAGAATAGATGGTAAAATCAACAGATGGGTGAATGCATCCTAGAGAGTAGTTTTGAAGTATGTGGATTATTGCAAAGAATGAAGTATCCAAAACGGCAAAGATGGCAGTATATAAAATTTGTTTACGCCAACATTGTGAATCATGTTTTTGTCAGAAAAACCACAAGAGCATGTTTGACTCGAAGTAGAGATGTTGAAGTGAATGGAGTATTCAAGGATAAATAAGTGTGGAAAAATTTAGTGAGGATGGATACATTACTATGGAGTTGTTTTTGAAGCTACATTCACATTTTCTTACCTATCCCGTAAGGTAAAGGCATGGTTAGGTATGCATGTATATATTTATATAAATATATATCATGGATATTTATATAAACATAAATATATATTTACATTATAATAATATCCGTATATATATATAATTTATTTATATACTTAATATTATAAATACTATAGGTATATAATATATATTTATTTAAATAATATGTATGTTTATATATAATGTATATTATATATATAAATACATTTTATAGGTATATAAATATCTCTAGTAATATATATATAATATATTTAGATCCATACATTTATATATTTAAGTTATATATACTTAATTTACTATATTTACTATATAATATGTATACATTAGGGTGACAATCCTATACATGGAAAAAATTAAAGTTGTAACTTTCTTTCATCCCACCTTCTTAAAATATTCCTTTTTGTAATAAATAAACCTCTAAAAGTTTCATCTCATTCATCTGACATTTAAAGGTTACACATCACCAGTGATTTTCATTAACAGCTATTAGAATATATACAATTTAACGTTACGTCCCTAATCTCTGTGTTTATTTTCTTTCCAATAACCAGTGACAGTGGAGTTAAGGCTGGTGCTTTTATTCTTATTTAAAAAATGATCCGAAGAGACCTTTTCATCTTAGATTGCCGACACCACATTATGGAGATTATTATTGAGAATGTGTTTAATGTGTTAATGGGGGCATCAAGTGGACCAAATATCCTGATTTTCCAGTGATTTTTGGGAAACTGGAACAAGATTGGCAAAAACACGCCTACGAGAGTGGAATTATAAAAGATTCTGTGGCTAAACAATTAAATCCACTGAGATATGATATTGTCAAATTCATCAAGGCTCTTACTTGGATATGACGATGCAAAGCGGACTAACATTCATCTTCCTGAAGCTTTGCATTAAGTTAAGTGGATGGTTGAATTAATAAACAGCATGAAGATCTACCTGTTCCGTTCGCAGCTCAAACTAACTGCCCAAGAACTCTCTGGACTTTGATTTTTTTAATGTGTTTGTACTACAGATTTATCTCAAGTATTGGTATACTTCTCCTTGTGCTGCATAAGCTCCTTTTGATGACTTAAAACTATTAAAGGAGCCTGATAAATACAAGAAAACAGAGTAATTGCTGATGCTGCAGCTAAAAGCTTCTCAGGACATTTTTTGTGGTACTTTAGTGAAAGACATTTTGGATTAGCATTTATCGACTTCAAAGCTTCCTCTGGAATGAAAGTGACGACGGTGAAAAGAAAGGTGCAGAAAACCCTCTGTGACATATCAGAGATTAGGCAACAGCAGTTCAAACGAAGCAGTTGTGCAATTTTATGTCACAAAAATCTCTAAAATTATTTACTGCTTTTACTATGCCTCAACAATTTTTTAAACAAGATCCAAATACTTGGGAAAACAATAATGATTTTCTTGAATGTCGTCAAAGAATTTAAAATCTGAAGGGTGTAAATGATGCAACCAAACCTGGAATCTCCCTAATTCAGTTGTTCTATGGAATTCTTACCAATCAAGAAGAGGGAAATAGTACCTGGCATTGACAGGACTATCCAAAACAAAATAAATCTACCATGGTTGCCCAAAAGGTTGTTTATGAATTTAACCACAACGCTTTCTCTAATGTTGGCAGTTTGACATGACAGTTTGATATGTTTTCTATTAAGAAATACTATAGATAAATTTATATAAATATATATAAATAAATGTTATATATAGATATATGTGAATATATAAAAATCTATATTATATATTTGCATATTATGTATACACAATATATAATATATATATAAATATAAACTTAATCATTTTTATAAATACCAATAATTTAAATATGTATATAAATACATATATACACAAACATAGCTAAAGTTATTGTAAATAAACTCACAAAACTATTTTAAATTAAAGTTACTTAAACTTTCTTAAATTCCTGTCACAGTTTTGTGTATCATAATTAATGTAACTTATATTAATTTTATGTTCTACTGTTAAAATAAGGGGAAAATAAACATACATTTTATAAATAAGATCTTATTTAATTATAAACTTCTGGGAAATAAATCTAGATTATGTAGGCCTATAAAACTATATCTAAGTAGGTTTACTATGATTCTTAATTAAATATTTTAACTCAATATTTACATCAAATAATAATTTTGAACTATTAAATAGAGCCTTTTCTACTAATACTTTTGTTTCTTTCCCTATCTTAATTATTATATTAGCCTAGAAATGACTTAGTTCGTAAATTAAACCTACATATGTTTGAAGAGGTTTTTTTTTATAAAATAAGGTTACTACCCTAAGTTAATTTAAACTTGCCTTAAAGCAGTATAATGTTAGGAAGAACAATAAATGACAGTCACAAACTTTAGTAAAATTACTTTTATATATTAATACCTTAAGTAATATAAGTTACTTCTTTAACTTGTGATAGATATTATCAATAACTATAGAATTACATTAATAATCAAGGAAAATGTTATCAATGTTGACCCCAAGATATTAAGTTTGAATTTCTAAAATAATGTTCTTCCTACTAGAATCAGGTAATATTTATAGTTCAATAGTTAGAAAACCTTTCTAACAAATAAGCATTCTTAATTTTTGTTTGTTATTATTTACTGCAAAATAGTACCAATTATTCTAAATACTTTTTGATTCCCTTTATTTATGGTTCTTTGGCAAGCTGCTCGTCCCTCATGTGGCGCCTTGTTTTCATACAGACATGGTATTGGCGGTCATTGGTCCATCCACAGCCTCCTCCGGGTAGCTTCATGCAGATTGAATGCATTCCCTGACAATCTGGTAGCGTCTGATGGGAACTCACACTGGTCTTCCACTGACATAAGTTCTTTGAAGTGTTCTTCTCGCCAATTACTGACATCTGGGCTTTGTCTTTACAGTCCCTCCACCATGGGCAGTTGACGATCTTAAAAAAACAATATCAGTCAATCATAGTCTATAGAGCCACCAAAAAAAGGATTGGATGATCAATGGAACCTCTTTAAACGTACATTAAGTTGAACCCACCACAATTTCCAAATATAAAACTAACTACCCGTACTATAATATTGTATTGTACTTCTGTTTTCTCACAAGTGTCTGAATTCCCCTGCTCTTTCTGATAGATTACGCTTATAGTAAGGATTTTAATTTGGCGGGACCGTTTCACACGTTTAGACATCGTCCCAAAAATTTTTGAAAGCCGAAATTATTTTTAGAGACCTACTCTCTCCAGCCTCACTTCAGATATTACATAATATTTTTCTGCATATACTTATGCAGATATAATTTGGCCAACGCTAACTGTCAGAACAACCTTTAAAACTTAGTTACTTTAAACCACAATTATTATTTCCAGAAAAGGCCCCAAATTATCTAAATAAATAGTTAGAGAGGGATGGCTATCTGGAAATAATGCATGGATTAGATCCATCTTTTGTCCAGGCTGGACTTTGTTAATCAAACACTCAAAAAAAATTCTGTTTATGCTTCACTTTCCACTTCATTTTATAAAATCGGCTGCATCTTTGTAATAGTATCCATTTTCTTACTCTATGGAATTAGGAACTCGAAAGTTAATTACCACAGTTACAAAAGTACGCCACCAATCCCTATCTTGTGCCAGCTACAGGGGCGGAGATTTATGATTTACCCAATCCTTGCACCTAAAACTTTTGGGTGAAAAGGGTTTAGAAATATATATACCTCTATAAGCTACTTCAAAGGTTTTTTAAATAGTAATTGTGGACTTGGGCTTAACATTTTTTAAACTAGCCAAAAAAGTAAAAAAGTCAACCTAGCCTGGGCTCAAAGAAAGTTGTTTAAACATCCTCTATAAAATCATGTTTAGTAGACTACAGCTTTTTCAAAAAACTTCTTACTATGTAGGTACTTTTAACTTCATTCCAAACCACTCAATATTTTTCATTGGCGTACTGTTTTTGACAAACACTTTTTTGGTCAACCTGTAGATTGCTTCTGGGAAACAACTGCATCAGAGCATGAAAAATGTATTGTGTTACTCTTTGCTAAAATGATCAACAAAACCAAGACCATCTACAATACTCAGACCTTAATGCATAATAAACATGTGGCCGCCGTATAGGTTGAACGAAAACAAAATATTGTTTAGGCTCTAGTTGGAGGTACAGACAGACAGATAGACAGACAGACGGAAATTCAAAAACCACTTTCTCGGATCCAGGTTGTCTTGAAACGTCAAGATCCATCAAAATCTCGAGTTCGATTTTTTTGACGATCACCATACTTTCTCAACCCGTAAGATAGAGAGAAAGTAATAAATGTTTCCCAAGTTTAGGAAAATCAATTTAGATGTGTTATTACCAGCATCCAAAGAGAGATATTCCTCCGAAAAAAAAATTGTGATATGTTCTAACCAACAAATAAAGATTGAGGTATTATTAGCCGAAGAGATATATTTTATTTAGAGATTTACAGCCATGCAGCAAATAACGGTTTACATGGTGACAAAGCAAAGAATTAAAAACTGAAAATGATCTGTGAAAATCGGGGTTTTGTGGAAAACTACTATTTTTCCCAACATCCTGGACTCCTAACCGTTAAAATGAGTGGTCGTTTGTCAAAATCCGTTCAGTCATTTCTTCATAATTTCTATTACCGGAAACGGGCTTATCAAATTATATATAAATAAGATATTTCTTTTACTTTATTAAAATGTTGTTTTAGAAAAAATTACATTTTTGACTTTTTTGTCTACTTTATTGCTTGTTTGTCTTAGATAAACATATTTTCCATTGATTTGTATAGGGCGGCGTCATTCCATTAAAATGGCGGGATTGCCTCATGTATCAGGGCATACATACCGTCATAGGTTCGCCTTTAAATTTTTGTAAACATTCACAAATAAATTCATAGTAAGCTAAAACACTTTCATGTGATACATTCAATATTCAATAATCTTCCAAATGTATTATATAGTTTTTATAAATAATGTTTAACAAACAAGATAATTGAATTTTCCCTTAAGGTGGCGCCATTACCCCCACTTCCCCTAAGGTAAAAAAACTGAAACAAAAAATTTACTGATATTTTATCAGAAACAATTCGACTGAGACGCAGATATTGGTCGAATATTGTGTGAAGCAACGCCCTGCAGTAAGTGAATAATGTTTCGAGAAGCCAGTCCCAAAATTACACGTGAGGAATGTATGCAGAGAAATCCGTTCCACGTTGAGTGGCACGTTCTTCCTAAGCTTTTATTAAACAACGGACCCCGGAAAGGAAGGTAACCTCAACTCAATCATTATATGCCTAATGCCTAACACACTAGCAGCCATCATTAAAGGACCCAAGGCGAACCATGTATACATCGTTAAACTTTGGACCAAGGAGCATTGTTGGTTGCATCGTTTAGTTCCTTGGTTTGAAACAGGATGTTCAAGTACAGCCTATCGACTAAGGACGGTCTAACCACCATGTTTAAATGTTTGTTTGTTTTGCATATAACCACTACGGCTAGTTTATGGGTTTATATTTTGATTTATAATCAAGAAAATTATTGTAATTGATCATTGTTTTGATTTGTTGTAAACTATTTTTGTTGTGAATAATAGGTTTGTTTTAGTGATGATGATTTTGTTTTGAGACAATTTTTTCTTGTTTGTTCCTTTGTTCAGGAGGATTAATAAATACGTAGCACTTCCTTATCAATGATATCTGTCAGTTGCTAGTTCAGGTAGTCAGAAACCCGAGATTAAGTCCTGGATGTTTCTACACTGGGACCAACTGGGCAGGCCTATAAATATTGTGTAAGGACAGGGAGTCAAACCCTTTTGTATGGTGAAAAGCAAGGAGGGAGATAAACCTTACAAGTCTTCTCTAATAGGTTAAGTAGGAGGATTTGAATAGTTTCCTCTAGTTCACGGTCATAGAGCCAGATAATTATTTTTTCATAATCCAAAAATTAAATTCAAGAATACTCGCATAGGTTGCCAATAAATTCATCCAATCGACTCGTTTTCATCCTTTGCAGGGGCCCTAGAATATACTTTACGTTTGTTGCTCATATACTAGGACTTTGAAGTTTGTAACAACAGTCATGGTCTCAATGTGCTCGTGGAAAATCATCTTAGGCTTTTATCTAGTTTTGATGATATTTTGCCGTTTTCTATCAAAAACCCTAAATATTAAACAATTTGCTTGTCAAACTCACAAAAGCTAAGATAGCATGTCAATTCTATCTCTTCATGTCCTTAAGCACACTATCAATTTATCGAGACTTTCTTTTCAGTCTCACACAGAGCTGAATATATCGTCCAGGAAATATTCAGTGATGATGTTAAGTAGTTTACTCAAAGTATTGGGGATGCATATTCTGGATTCTTCTGGGTCATTGGTTAGACCAAAAACCACAGGTTAGAATTGCCCAGTTTCATCTGGTGTCATGAACAACAGTTTTGCTTTAAAATTCTTTGTGGAAAATTTGCAGATAGTCATGCCAAGACCCATTATTATAGAATGAAAGGAAAGTATAATGATACATATTTTAAATAAATGGAATGGAACTCAGCACGAACTTTCTCACTTCTTTGTTTCAAAGTGGAGATATTTACTCAAAGCTCGTATTATACGCGAAATTAAATTATAGCAGACCCGAGCAAAATTTGCGTTATCCTTACGTTAAACATTTTTTGACACCAGGATTTAAATTTCATGATTTTATTTTTAAAGAATTAAAGTCCTCGCTATTATATTTGGACAAAAAAAGAGAAAAATATCGATGGGTTTACAAGGGTCAATACTTCGTATTAAAATTTTGACCTCCGGTTCGACATTTTATTAGGTGTTGCACATCTTATGGTTATCTAATTTTTATTAAATTACTAATTTATTTATTTAGACCAATAATAAAAATAAATATTGAATATTGAGTCTAAAATGATAGAGATAGATCATTGCTGTAAAACATTTCCCCTAAGAGGTTAAAGAAAAAATAACATAAACTTTTTGAGATACTTTCTTATCTACTTACTCTATATAATTAGATAATTATTACGTTAAACTTAAGTAGTGTCTCTGTACAACTAAAGATTATAAAATTGCATTAATATATTTGCCAATACCTCCGAAACTACTGTAGACCTATTGGTTTTATAAAAATATATTTCAAATAAAAGTTTTTTATTTTTAATAGTACTACAATTTTGCAATAATAAGTTATTTAGTATCTTAAATAGTTGCTGAGATAAGGAAAGTTCCACTTCTGTAAAGTACCTTTAAATCTATTTTCATAGGAAAATGAAGATAACCATTTTGTTTATAATATTAATCAACGCCTAGATACAAATTTTAATCACAATCGTAATGCCAATTTTGAGAAAAAGGATATTTTCTCTCTTCACCCTTTACCAAACTACTCTTAATTTTAGGGTTAAACAGACACACAGACACACGGTATTGCTAAAACCACTTTTTAGGGTACTGGGGGTCCCGAACGTCGACATCCATCAACATCTCGGGTTAGATTTATTTTACAATCACAGTGTTTGAAAAGTGTTTATATATATATTTATGCGTTTAGCTTGAAAATAATTAGTTCAGCCCAATCGGTATAATAGTTTAGGCTCTAGTCGGAGGTACAGACAGACAGACAGAGACAGACAGGTGGAAATTCAAAAACAACTTTTTCGGATTTAGGGAGTGATGAAACGATGAGATTCATCAAAATCTCGAGTTCAATTTTTTTGACGATCAATATACTTACTCTACCTATAAGATAGCGAGAAAGTAAAAATGAAATATGGTTAGAGACATAATACGTGATAAAACTAGTAGTGACTTTAACATTGATTTAATTGATTCAATTTATTGAAGGGGGCGCGCTCCCCACACCCACGCCATCATCCTGGATCACCCCTGGTACACCAATGATCTATATATTTAATTTTAAACTCAATAGTTAATAATTACCTATTTTATTGGTCAAAATTTATAAATCAGAAAAATTTAATAGCAATGCTATAACCATAAGATGTGCATCCCCTAATAAAATGCTAAAATTTTAACCGGAAATCAATATTTTAATATGAAGTGTTGACTCTTGGGGACCCAATATTGATATTTTTATACAAATGAAGACGTTAATTCTTTAAAAATAAAATTATAAAATTAAAGCCGTGTGTCGAAAATGTTCCACGTATGTATAGCGCAATTTTTTATCAAGTTCACTAATATACAACGTGTATCTAAAACATTGCATCAAACTTTGGCAGGCTATTCCTTGGGTGAAAATAGAATAATTCACATCAGCAACCTAGGGTCCATCTTGAATAATAAGGGCGGTATACACCCCTAAAGATAGAGCTAAAAACGACTGTTGTGTGAAATATTATGAAAACTGCTTAGGGTATTACAACGAATATTTGTATACTACTTATTGAAAGCTTGATCATTAATAAATTAAATGTGCTGTTACCGTTACCCACCCCCATCATGTAAAAAAGACGGGGTTGTAATACTTTTTTCTGCAATAAAATATGTCAGAGTAAGTATTACCGATTTTGACTTAAGATTACAAAACATGGAGTAAAAATTAACAAAAAAAGGGGTCTCGAAGAAACTGTCTAACTTTCCCCGTTTCCGAGATAATCATGCATGTGTGATTTCAAAGACAAGTGTTAATTCCTGCCAGGTAGGGAGCCAGTAAAGCTGTGTTNAGGGAGCCAGTGTAGCTGTGTTGCTAGCCCTGTTAGATACATTTGTCTCTGAGCTCAAACTTGCATGATTATCTCGGAAACGGGGAAAGTTAGACAGTTTCTTCAAGACACCTTTTTTGTTAATTTTTACTCCATGTTTTGTAATCTTAAGTCAAAATTGGCAATACTTACTCTTACATATTTTATTGCAGAAAAAAGTATTACAACGCCTCCCTCCCCCTTTTACATGATGTGGGTGGGTAACGGTAACAGCACATTTAATTTATTAATGATCAAGGTTCCAATGAGTAGTATACAAATATTCGTTGTAATACCCTAAGCAGTTTTCATAACATTTCACACAACATTCGTTTTTAGCTCTATCTTTAGGGGTGTATACTGCCCTTATTATTCAAGATGGACCCTATGTTGCTGATGTGAATTATTCTATTTTCACCCAAGGAATTGCCTGCCAAAGTTTGATGCAATGTTTTAGATACACTTTGTATATTAGATTACGAATTTTGAGCAAATATCTCCATGTTTAAACAATAGAGCGAAAATGTCCGTTCGGAGTTTCATTACCATTTATTTAAATTGAAGATTATTGTTTGGCAATGGAAACGTCCTTAACGGCCTGATAGTTAACCCTTCAGTAGTCCACTATTAGCCTTTACTCTCTTTTTTTTATCACATACAGAATAAGTTTTTGTTTTTTAAATTTGTCTCTTAAAAAAAACCACTCTTCATATTCTCTTACAATCTTCAGAACTATACATTTTCATTGATATTAGCTCAGTATGTATTGCATGGAATTGTCTTTATTAAGAGTAATTTACGATATCCATTTTCGTCAATTCTTTAAGACTAGTTTTGATAGATTGGACTCAAAACATTTTATACTAAGTCACTAGACTCCAATATATCATCGTATTACCACCATTATTAACATCAGTCAAAAAGTCTTCCATTGTGAGAAGCCGGTACTATTTTGGCTTGGACAAAACTCACTCGAAACTTTGAGGGAGCAAAGCCGAAGCCACGGGGTTTCAGTTTAGTGCCTATGTAGTCATTTTTACGGAATTTAAATTGATTTCGGTATTATGATTGATTCTAGAGATACCATTCACCTATCAGTGATGATATCAGTGATCAGTATGATACATGGTAATTAATACTTGCATAGAACTATGAAAACCAGATATGAGTTTCCTTTGCTGTGAATGTGAATAGCCATATCGGCGGATACGTTTTACCAGTTACCAACATAAAATCAGTTGTTACTATTAGTGTGGATGGGCTCAGAATACCTGATGCATCAGAATGGCTTAGTGGTAGAGTAGTGGTGCACTAAAGCCAAAGCTCCAGGGTTTGATTCTAGTATCGGGACTGATATGGTGATAGCCCACACGTATCAGTTTAGGATAGTATACATTAAATACTGGCAGTGTATTCACCTTGCAATGACATCCTCGCTCTAGTATTAGGATAGTATAAATGAAATGCTGACAGTGTATTCACCTTGCAATGACATCCTTGCTTGTATAGTAATTTGAATCCTTTCCTTTGCCTCACACTTGTCTCCCTCCACGGTTGTATGAAACTGCAAAGCGAGATCCTGGCCTGTCCTGCAGAAACGTGGCCGGCAATCAAGTAAGTTTCTTCTAACCTGAGATCAACGCCGCACATAGATGACATTCCTGACGTCACAAGCCGGCCAGATTTGAGCAATATGGCCGCCTTCTGTGTAGCCTGAAATACACGAATACATTTAATATATGTTATTCCTCCAAAATATCGTATAACGTAGCTTTTAATGAACAACTTTTAAATAAATTTCATATCCAGCAATTATTATAAACCAGTCCGAATTGGTTTATTTCTTTACAAATTATATATCCACACCAAAAAACTTGTTCAGCAACATATGCACAAATATTCACATTTTGACTTGGTTTATTTATGTACTCAACGATTGAGTTCAGGATTTAAACTTCAACAAATATCCATTATTTAGCTATAGATAGTAAATGTAAGTGTAATTTGTATACATCCATAAATAATTAATATTCTTCAATATTTAAAATATAGTTGTTATGTTTCCAATATTAAAGCTACAAATAGGTAAATTACAATTTTCTTTTATTAACTAGCCAAAACTAGAATGAATATATATTTAAACCGTATGTAGTTTTCATGTTAGGTTCAGTTGGGTAAGTGGATCCATAAAACTTCATATTATCAATTATTTGTTGGTATATCTAAAAAAAAGTACTATTCATAAAAAAATCCAAAATTATACCACATATTTTTGATTATGATAGCTCAATGCTCAATTTTTTTGTGTTAGTGAAATAATATTACTTTTCATGAAAAAAGAAAAACAAAGCTATGTCAGGGAGGTCCACCTGCCCCATGGTTTTATCACACATAATGCTAGTGTAAATATAAGTGGGGCAATAGAATCTTAAGTTTAATCTGCTTTTTTACAATTTCAAATTACGTTTCTTTGTTAAAAAGTTATAAACTTTTTACTTCGAGAGTTTGAAACCACCTCAAGGTTAAGCATTGGATATGAAAACATGAAAGAATATATTCACTATTTATATTATACCAAACATAAATAATTTGATTGCCACTCTAAGCAATAATTATTAATAATTCCTAAGTATAAGTTAGGTGTTCATGTTATAGAAAGATTGCCGTGGGTCTAGTGAACAGAACAAACAAGATAAAACAAGAAAACAAACATTGGTCAGCACAATAAAATTACAAGTGACGAAGTTATGGATGTGCGTCCCAGACATATAACGAGCATGACTCGACTGTCTATTGTCTGGTAAGGATACGCGCTGCGCATGCTTAAAGATGGTTGCACTGAACAACAACAACTCATTATAGAAGAATACCAACATTCCAACACTTCCCCTCGAGTGGGTTGTCAAAAGAAAGTCACTATTGCGAATCACTCAGTCTGGCTATTCCATGCATTGCATGTGTTTAACTTTGGGCAGTCCTTTAGTTAAGAAGTCTGCAATTTTATTGTCCGTTGAGATGTGAAGCACACGAAACTCCTTGCGTTTGATCACGTCCCTCACAAAGTGATGACGGATATCGATGTGCTAGATCCTAACATGGACCATCGGATTCTCCACCAACTTAAGATTAGCTTCTGTTGTCCTAGAAAATAACCATCTCGCCCAAGTCACCAAAGCCCATTTCGATGGAAAAATCGCTGCAAATAGACGGCTTCCTTAACGCCATCTGACAGAGCCATGTATTCTTCCTCTATCGTTGACAGGGAAACAGTTAGCTTTTTTTTATTCCCATGATACCGGTCCACTATGTAGCATGAATATATACTCGGTGTAAGACCTCCTGTATTCGGGACAACTTCCACAGTCTGCATCTACAAATCCTTTGTTTGGTCCTGGATTTGAGCAATACGTCGAACCCACATTGATGGAACACCTTAGATAGCGTAATACACGCTTGGTGGCCTTCCAGTGGTTGGTACCATAGCAATTGTCAAACAGCTTCATATTTTTTACAGCAAATTATTTGTTGGGCCTTTTAGTCAATGCCAAGTATGTAAGAGCCCCAACCAGATTGTGGTACGGAAGCTTTAGATCATCTTCTGACTGATCTTCGTTTCTTCCTCATCTTCAAGCTTGTATTCACGGGGGTGGCTACAGGTATGCATTTGAACATACCGAATCATGAAAGCAGATCGCGTACGTAGCCATGCTGGTGCATCGTCACCTTCCCTTCTGTTTGGTTAAACTCTATCCCCAGGCAAGATTTTGTATAGCATAGATCCTTGACTTTGAAGTGGTCGGCCACTCTCCTTCCAAGTTCAGCAATCCCATTCCTGTCACGAGAGGCGATTATGATGTCATCAACATATGTCGAAATTAGTATAACATCTTCTCCTGAACCAATATGGAACAAACAAGGGTCTGAGACTGAAGGCGTCGCACCCAGACTTCTCAAGATTTCGTCCAGCTTGAAGAACCGGCTCCTTCCAGCTTGTCGCAAACCGTAAAGTTATTTCTTCAGGAGGCAAACCTTGACCCCCAACTCAATTCTTCAAGCATGGCCTTTGTCTTCATCCCGATCTGACTCTGGCCCTCTGAATCAACAATATCCTGAAGTATTTATTGTAGATTCTTCGGTGGCTCCATATAAACCTCTTCTTCTAGGTGACCATTCAAGTATGCAGTTTCCCCATCAAGTTTAATTGCCTAATCTGCATTCCATATTGGGCTGCAATGGATGCCATGAGATGAATGGAACCTATTCAAGCCACTGGAGTGAATGTCTCTGTGTATTGAACGCTGGGTTGCTGACTAAAACCTTGGGCAACCAAGAGTGCTTTTTTTTTTCTTTCGAGCCTTTCATCCAATAGGAACTTGTTCCTTAGAAAAATTTGGCTGACCCCTCTGTGACCTTTAGGACGATCAACGAGTATCCAAGTCCCGTTCCTCACGATGGATTTCATCTCAGGGACTTTTCACCATTCGTTCGCATCGGGACCACACATTGCTTCTTTCATGGGTATTTCCGAGAGAAACGTCTGCTCCGCTCCCTCAGCAATTTCAGACAGACTTGAAATGACTAGGTATTGCTTCTTCGGTCTTCCCTTCGAACCTGATCTGGCCTTCCTTGGCCCGCCACGGCCCCATGCTGTGTGATCAAGTTCCTGACGCACGTCCATGTCAAGTGCCGTGTCATCGGAGGAGGATGAGATTACCCCATCTTCGCCCAATCCATCAAGTGATGGTGTATACGCTTCGACGGTGTTGTCAAAGCTTAGGAATACCTCGTATTCATCTCCCTCATAGTGTGTGATTGGCTCATTATCTTCAGTACGGCATCTTGGATAAAATTCAATGCACACAAATCGTCGAGCCTGTGTAGAATTTTTGCATTCGGGTCTCCTTCCTGGTCCGTTTGAGCGTCAACTATCAAACGAGGCTTGTCATCCTCCACGAATTTGACGTCACGGCTTATCACCACCATTCAGCACTTCTTGGCTGACCACAAGTGGTTCGCCTTGGACTCATCAGCATAACCAAAGAAGATCTCTTTCTGTCCACGAGAGTCAAACTTTCCTCTTCCGGGATCTCTGTCCAGGTAGAACACTTCACTTCCAAACACCCTGAAGAAAGACACGTCTGGCACTCCACCGGTCCATTTCTCATACGGTATTCGACCATCCGAGCTCTTTGTTGGTAGACGATTTTGGAGGTTATTTGCAGTATTAACCACCTCGGCCCATAAGGAATTGGACAAATTTGCTTCCATCGGAAGGCACTTAGCTACGTAAAGAAGAGAGCGATTCTTTCTTTCCAACGTGCCGTTTTGCTCCAGGTTGTATGGGTCAGTCAACCTCCTAGTGATCCCTCGCCTTTTCAAGTACTCTTCAAACATATTGTTAGTGTATTCTCCACCATTGTCAGACTGCAAGCACTTTACAGTTTTACCCTTTTGGTTCTCAACGAGGTTTATGTACGCGATACTCACTTTGAGTAATTCATCCTTTGACCATAAGAATCGAATCTCACAACATATGGTGCTGTCGTGAATAAATTTGACAAAATACTTCGCTCCTTCCGTGGACGTTGTCCTCATGCGTCCACATACATCTGAGTGTATCACATCCAAGAAGTCTGTATGACGGTTTGATTTGCTGGGAAACGGGGCCCTTGTCATTTGTCCCCGTATGTAAATGTCACAGTTCAACTTGCTTACTTGCACAACTCCCTTCAGAACACCTTTACGAATGGCCTCCACGATGTCCTTCGCATTATTGTGACCCAGGCGTCTGTGTAACAATTAAAACGGAACTTTGTTTTCTTTCGAAACTGAAGTGACAGTGCATGCGTCCTGTTTGAACTCACACTCGTATTACAAATCGTCGACTCTGACAGCACTTAGTACAGTATTTCCGTTCGAGTCCTATATAGTGGCACCGTCTTATTGAAACCAAGCATTGAATCCACGATCCGTTATCTTACTGACCAACAACAGGTTCGTTCTCAAGTCCGGTTCATACATTGCGTTGTCTAGCGTTACGTTCATTTTGTCACTGAATACGCTCGCTACGCCTACGCCTGACGCTTCAACTGTCGCGCTGTTCGCGAGGTTTAGCACAACTTGCCTTGTGTCATACATTTCACGAAAAATTTATGTCTTATTGCACAAGTACGTTGTTACGCCGCTGTCCAGACTTCCGGTTTATATCATTCAACTTGTATGCCGAAACAATTAAACAGATATTATCAACACATCTCACACTCTCCTTTTTGTTCTTGCTTCAACACTCGTTCGCCATATTCTCAGGCTTTCAGCACATAAAACATCGTATTACGTGCACGTCTCTCTGTTTTTCGCAATAACTTTTGTTCACTTCGTATTTGTCTTTCCTATCGTGCAAGCCATCATTTTTCCTTGCAAACATGGCACCTGACGACGCGTTCCTCGCATCACTCTTACGAGCATCACTTTCTTCTATTATTTTAATGCGAAGCACGTCCAACGCCGGCAATTCTTCACGTGATTCAATGGCGCACTAGAAGTTCTCAAAACTAGCAGGTAAGCTATAGAGTAAAAAATTGTCAACAATCGAGACTTCCATGTCGTTCAACTTGTCTACAGAAACTAAAAAACTGTTTAGATGCGCAAGCACATCACTAATTTCCACCATTTTCTGTAGCGTTAACCTCTTCAAAAGGATTGCCTTTCTCGCAGGGCCTTTTGATTGATATATATCTTCCAATTTCCCTCACATTTCATGCGATGTTTCACAATTTTTCACTTGCTTGAGTTCGCTCGAGGATATATACAAAACTTATCCGACCACACTTTAATATTACTGCGCACCCATTCTCGCACGTTGGCTTAGTTGGCACGATCGTTCGTCAACTCGGGTTTTAACTTGCCACCGTTCATGAACTCCCATAAATCGTCTTTAATTAACACGGTCTGCATTTACAGTTTCCAGGTATCATAATTGTATTTGCCTAGAAGTTCAATCTTTGATACGTTCGCGGTGTTCATGGCGTCGATCTCGGAACTCTCGCGCGTCCGTTTATGTTTTATGTTCAACTTGCTCTTTTACATGACAATCGCGAACCTGGGCCCATAACCTGTTAGAGAAAGATTGCCGTGGGTCGAGTGAACAGAACAAACAAGATAAAACAAGGAAACAAACATCAGTCAGCACGATAAATTTACAAGGGACGAAGTCATGGATGTGCGTCCTAAATTTATAACGGGCATGACTCAACTGTCAATTGTCTGATAAAGATACGCGCTGCGCATGCTTAAAGATGGTTGCACTAAACAACATCAACTCGTTATAAAAGACTACCAACAGTTCATACAAAACTGGTTCTTCGTTAAAATTACTTTTCTGCACATTGTATGATGCAACTTTAAATTTGAGTTCGCCATGCCGTCCAAGTTTTGGTTCAGAAAGCGTTCTTATGATGTCTTCTGAAGCAACTTGAGATATATATTCTGGATCAGTCCATGCAAATGTGAATCTTTTACCACTTGATGATGTCATCCTTGTGAATTTGGTTAAATAATCCCCTTCTTCTTCAATATATACAATCTGGCCCACAAAGTAAAGATTTTTTTTGAGTTGCGAGTTAGCTCACTATTTCTACCAATCATTAGTGATTGCTACATTAGCTCACTCTTTCTACCAATCATTAGTGATTGCTACTTTAACTCACTATTTCTACTAATCATTAGTGATTGCCACATAAATGCTCAGTGACGATCCTCACTGTACTTCAGAATCAGATTAGAATTAAAACTAATTTATTATTTTTATAAAAAAGTTAAAGGCGTAGGAAATTTTGTTTTTCCAAATTTGATAAAAAATTATCGTGTGTAGGCCATGGTTATTAAATTCAATTAAGCCCATGTTTGATGGAAGTAAAGCGAGAGTTAGGGTTGATGGAGCTTTGAGAGAATTCTTTGACAAGGTTGTGATGGGTCTTCATGATTGTTTAATGTAGTCATAGATAAGTGTATGAAGGATGCTTGTGAGTTAGGACGCGGTTATTGTACAAATGGATAATGTGAATGTGAGAGTGCTGTTATATGCAGATGATACTGTTTTAATGGCGGATAATGAAAGTGAATGGCAGAATGCATTAATTCTTTTTAATGTGATGACAGAGAGAATGATTCTTCGTGTAAATGTCTTCAAAACTAGGGTGATAGTTTTTGACAGAATGTATCAGAAAATGACTATCAACTCAATATAAATGGGAAAACCATTAGAACAAGTGAATTATCTTGTGTATCTGGGCTGTTCTGTAAAGTTGGAAGTAAATATGGTGAAATCAATAGAAGGATGAATGCCTCTCAGAGAGAAGTAAGATATATGTGGACTATTTCAAATAAGGAAGTAGTATCGGAAGAGGCAAAGATGGCAGTATATAAAAGTGTGTTGACACCAACATTGTTTTCTGGATGTGAAGCGTGGGATGGTCAGGAGAAACACAAGAACAAGTTGAATGCAGTTGGAATGAGATAGCTAAGACATGTTTGTAGAAAACCCCGTGTGGACAGAGTCAGTAATGAATGGGTGCAGAAAAAGTGTGGCTTAAAAGGGAATCTAATGCTTCAATGTGAAAGAAGCGTAATACGTTAGTTTGGGTATGCTGAGAGGATGAGTGTGGATTGAGTGACGAAGCAAATTTATGAAAGTAGTGTGTGGATCAAAAGGAAGGGGTAGACCATGCAAGACGTGGTTAAATATTTTAGACGAATGTGTGAAAAAGAGAAAGACTAAGAGTTTAAAGAATAAAGGAGCATATGACTCGGCGTATGGATGTATTTGAAGCGAAGGATAGGGAAGTGTGGAGAAAGTTAGTGAGGATAGACTAAGTATGTAGTTGTGGTTTTTAAGCTATATGCACAGTTTATTGCCTACCCTGTGATTAGGTATGTATGTATTTATGTACGATTAAAACTTGTTAAAGATAATTTTGTTTAATTTACATTATTGTATTTTAAGTTTTTTAGATTAGTTGTGTTGGTTTTAATACTCGTTGTATGAGAAAGAATTTTAATTCAAGGAAAGGTAAAGAGTTGGTTATATTGGCTGATGTTTGAACCTACCTCAATAAATAAGTGATTTGTTAAAAGTAACGTTAGATTTTATGTTCATTAAAACATAGAATCTCTGTTTATTAAAGGCTAAAATTAATGCAAAATATCAAAGCAAAGTGATAATAAACATGGGTTTTTTTTTCCTATATAGCTTATGAATTTCACATATTTAATTAATATATTTTGTGCCAAAAATAATCAAATTTATGTTTATTAAACTTTAAACATTTTATATTTTAAAAATTATTGTTTTTAAATCTCCAATTTTAATTTATAAGCTATTATTTATATTGGTGTGGCGAAAGTATGGCAAACTATGCATGATCTGTAATTTAAATATTAAAAAATATGAAGGTTATTAATTTTATAAGATTATATTTACTTTCAAAAATATTCGTGAAATATATTAAATTAATAAATTGGGTGTAAGAAAGTTCTCTAAATATCTTTTTTTTTCAAACTCTACAGATGTTTTTCTGGAAATAATCTCATTTATTATATGTAAGATGCATAATTATTTAATTCTTCATAAAAAAATGCAAAAAATGCATTAATTTTACTTTAAAATAATGACGAAACCAATATAGTATATAGTATGTATAAAATACTCTTATTTGAATTTTTATTCATTTATGTTGATTTTATGTCTACTATTGCTATTCCATAGAACACAATATTTATGCATGCATATTTAAATAGTATATTCTTACTTTGAGTTCTTTTTTTACTTTCACTTTGTAGACTGTGCTGGCGTAATCGGGTCTCATCACTTTCTTCACTTTAGCAACAATCACTGAAATAAACAAAATAAGATATACTGTATTCAATATTTCACTAAATATTAAGTATCATTATATATAAATCTCCCATCATCTACCATGATATTGTTATTTCAAGATAGCATAGTTAACTAAATATCATTAATCAAGGAACATTTTCTTGAGCTTCATTGGTGGTTGCTATCCGCTCATTCTGAGACAGAAGACAGCCTTAATGCGTAGCTATAAAATGGATGTATCAGACTAGATAGGAAGTTAAGGTTAAGAAGTAATTAGGCCAATTATATAATATTGGTATGTATTTTGGAAATTATAGATCCTCACCCCTACCATATTCCTCTCTCTCAAGATGTATTCTTTCAAGAACTTATTTTGAAAACTGAAGAATGACACCTGAACACGGGAATCGAACCCAGGACCTTCAGCTTAGTACGCCAATGCTCTACCACTGAGCCATCTAGGAGTCGTCCCGTGCCCAGGGTCATTCTCCACTCATATTTTAAGGCAGAGTCTATGATAGACGTGTGAAAATCGTTGGCTTTATTCACGAGCTATCAGATAACGCAGCCATCTTCGATTCGGTAGTTGGCTTATTATTGCCACTTTGTACGATTATTATTATAAATGTACATGATTGAATATTAAGAATCAAATAGACAAAGCTATTATTTATGATTTTAGAGAGGAATACTCCATTTGGATATCATATTCTGAAAATTGAAAAATGAGACCTGGACATGGGAATCGAACCCGGGACCTTCGGCTGATGATGGCTACGTTATCTGATAGCTCGTGAATAAAGCCGAGGATTCCTGCATGTCTATCATAGACTTTGGGACAGTTTCATTGTCAAACTTAGTGAGCCTAAAGTGCGAGTCGATACCAAATACAGGACGACACCTACCTAGACCAAAATGGAATGGGCCAGTTTCGCAATATGAAACTGGCCCTATGCCTTAAAATATGAGTGGAGAATGACCCTGGGCACGGGATGACTCCTGGATAGCTCACTGGTAGAGCAGTGGCGTATTAAGCCGAGGGTCCTGGGTTCGATTCCAGTGGCCAGGTGTCATTTTTCAATTTTCAGAATATGATATCTAGATGGAGTATTCCTCTCTAAAAGCACAAATAATAGCTTCGGCTATTTAATTCTTTTCAAGAACTTAATGGAGAATACCGTGATGAAAAGACGAGTCCATTTTTCTGTGAGTGTTGTGAAAATATTTACATAAAGTGTAATAGTGATTAAATTTCTAGCAATAATATTATATATTGCCACGATTTTAATTGTTTTAAGACAAAGACGCTAGCTTACATCTTTGTGGATAATAATTCAAATCTTAAACCTATAATAAATTCAAGCCGTAAACCCAGATTTAAAGTCCAAATTATGCATTTGATACATCTCAAATATGATATATTTTAGCTCTGCTAGTTTATTTAATTCAATTTTTACCACGTATTAATATCTCTTCAGGTTGTACGAAGAAAATTACATAACTTTGCCATGTTGAGTAAGAAAAGAAAGATAGTACCTTCTTCTTCAGTGTCAAAAAATAGATTAACCATAAGTTTCAATGCTATTCGACTGTGAATAGTATGAGCCCAAAACCATTACTAGCTGATGTTTCATGTACTTAAGCGCTTCCCCTCTTGCAAATCCACTCTCTCCTAGTCACAATGAGATTGGTATGTTTCCATATTTGCTCTCAGAATTTCTCTTCATTAACTCTTTATATTTCTCTTTCGTCTAGCTAGTTCATAAGTCATTATAACCAGTTATACTGGATACTATATGTCCCCCTCCCCCATATTTGATAGGGAATATAGGCTATATCCCATTTGAACTCAACATAGTGTCTAGAATCGGTAACACACCATTTTCAACTGTACTGTATGAAATACTTTCTCTCCCAAAACCTCGTAGGTAGTTTGTTGATGGGACTCCAACCCTCCATTTGTACAACATTAATAGGAACTAGTACCCGTTAGGAAAACTCCCGTGGCGTGAAGGCCCCACATATCTTCAGAGATTGCCTCCCATGATGAAAATAAAAATTAAAAGAAAAAGAAAATTTGACTACTGTTACATTTAACTTTAGTTAAAAAATAGGGTTTTTACACCTTGATTAATTTCACTTTTAACTTAATGGGTTTTCCTCTTTTCCTTTCTCACTTTTCCAGGCCAATGGCTCTAGAACAATTCCAAACTGTATGTAATCATTGGTCCCCTCAAAGTACTATTTTGCTGACTGGCTCAAGGGTTTTTCTCGCTGATAAAATTAAAGCATACCATCCCAATGATCTGGTTGTGCATCATTGTTCAGTAGGTCCTTGTATCTTTCCTCCGCACTTGCACAGGCCGCGACAACCACCCTCTTTACTGCCTGGACCGCTCCACACTTCATGTTCTCTAAGCCATCCTTGATGAGGGTACTTAATACGGTGGTTCCTAGGTCATAGACCCTCTTTCCCCACCACTTTGCACCCTTCCAACCCTTTGCTACCACTCTCCACTTCTACCCCTCTAACCTCTACCACCCACACACCCAACCCGCCCCCCACACCTAGCCCAGAGAATGACAGTGCAAAGCTCAAAAATTGTATTGAGCTACTCAAAGGGTATTCCGGGACTGGATCCATGGGACTTTTTATAGAGTCTATTGAGGAAGGTCCAGGAATCTCCGAGGAGTAACCGTGGCCACCTGGTAATGGAGAACATCATTCTCTACCTGGTCTCTCATAGCAGTACACCCGAATAGAGGACCACCAGTGCTGAAAGAGCTCACGGTTGCACTTTGGAAAGCTAATGGAGTCGCGGGGAAGAAGACTGAGCTTATAAGTTTCCTGGCAAAGCATCGTGTCGACGTAATGCTATTAGGAGAAACCCACTTGCGCTTCGTAATGAGGTTCTTGATAGCAGAGTTCATCTGCCATCGGAGCGACCGAGTGGGGGATGTGGTAAGGGGTGGGATGGTGGTCCTGGTCCGAAGAGGCCTTGACAATCACGTCTCGCTTCCTCCCCTCCAACACATGGAAGCAACGGCTATACAAACTGGTGACCTCTAACGGCCCAGTGTGACTCATTTCCATCTACTTCCCTCCCTTCCGCTGGTTCGACCGAGCTACGAAGGCTATCATGGAGATGCTGCTTAGAGGTACTACGCCTGTTTTAATCGGTGGTGACTTCAACGCTAAGCACCCTTCGTGGGGCTCTAGGATTATGTGCGCTCGTAGCCGATTGCTCCGCGACGTCACAGATCTACACGGCTTGGTGGTTTCCAGCACCCCCATCCCAGCCCACTTCCCTCACAATCCCCTTGGTTTCCCGGACGTCCTTGACTTCGTTGTATTCAGAGGGATCAGGAGGCGGTAAGTGTTGAAGTCTCTATCTGAGATAAACTTGGATCACAATCCCGTTCTTGTGAACCTGGGAAGGCTGAGGAAGGCTTGGCAAATCTCGAGGGACCCGGTAGATAAGGCCAACTGGAGCTGCAAAGTCCATGCGGTTCGCGAGATGATGCAAGAATACCGGAACAGTGTATGTGAGGACAAGATTGAGAGCCTGTGCGTGCAAGACAGGTCCCTGTGGCGCATGATGAAGAACTTGATGTGGGTCTCCGCACCAAGGCCACCTATTGTAGGTTGTAACGGAGTAGCCAACTCCAACCAGGAGAAGGCCGTTGCTCTCGCTGAGCACCTAGAGGCACAATTTGTACCAACTGACAACCCGTCAGACCCGTCGCACGTTGCCACGTGGCTCAGGTCATCGGTGAGGTCTCGTACAGACCCTTGCATGAACCTGAATCCACGGAGGTGATAGAAATGTTGCGGGCGTTAGCCATTCTAAGACTAAACAAGGCCCTGGACGTGATGGTATCAATAACGTGGTCTTCAGATAGCTGCCCTTGGAGGCGATTAACTTCCTCGTGGAGTTATTCAACGACGTCCTGCTCCTGAGTCACTTCACCAAGCTCTGGAAGCACGCCAACGTCCTCTGCTTTCATAAACCGGGTAAGGACCCAGCCCTAACTTCGTCTTACCGACCGATTAGCTTGCTCGACTGTCCGAGAAAGTTTTTCGAGAGACTTCTACTGATGAGATGGACCCGACATGTTCACGAGGCGGACATCTTGGTGGACGAGCAGTTCGGCTTTTGGGCGGGACACGCTACATCTTACCAATTTGTCCGGCTCGTGGAGCAGGTCACGAGGAACTTCAACATCAACAGGCTGACTGTTGCTGTCTTTCTCGACGCGGCAAAGGCCTTCGACCGTGTTTGGCACGAAGGTCTCCTTCTCATACTCTTCTCCCTGAACCTGCCCTTCTGCCTATTTAAGGTTGTACAATCTTATCTATCCCACCGCACCTTCCCCACTACCTATGGGAATGCCACTTCCCAAGTTAGAAACATCAGGGCTGGAGTGCCACAAGGTTCCCTCGTGGGCCCGGTGCTCTTCAGTCTGTATTTGAACGACATTCCTAAATTCCCAGACACCAAATTGGCACTGTATGTGGACGACACGGCTCTAGTAGCGGAGTTGTGGTGAGGGCAACTGGTGGAAAAGTGACTCCAGACGCATCTTACACAGTTGGAGGGGTGGCTGACCAACTGGAGGACAAGCATTAATATGTAGAAGAGCGCAGCAGTGCTCTTTACATGGAAAAGAAAGTTATACAGGCCGGCCCCACTCCGGCGGTTCAGAGAACAGATCAGATGGGTGAACAGTGTTAAGTACCTGGGACCTACACTGGACACCAGACTGATATGGCAACTACACTGCTCTAAGAGACTCAACAAGGTGAGGCAAAGTCTGGGAATCATAGGCCCACTGCTTAACAGACGTAGCACCCTGTCTACAAGGAACGGTCTGACACTGTACAAGCAGTTGCTCAGACCGATCCTCTATCATACGTGTCCCGCTTGGGGCCACCTGGCGGACACGTATATGAGGAGGATACAGGCGTTCCAGAGCGTGTGTCTGAGTATCATTGTGTACGCAGCTTGGTATGTTCGGAATGAGACTCTACATCGTGACCTAGATATGCCTACTATCAAGGACCACTTCCGGAAGCTGGCGCAGTCCTTCTACGACAGACTTTTCGGTGCCACATATACTCTTATCCAGGGTCAAGGGAATTAAGTCATCGACCCTGGAGGGTGCCATTAACGTCCCAAAGACCTGCTCGGATATTCGAGATATGTCAACAGTGGTTTGGGAGGCTTTCACCCAGCCTCCATAGAGTAGTGTATCCGCACGTAACTCTAAAAACCCTTATTCGGTTTCCCAACACAATTTTTGTTTTCCCCCACCAATATTAATAATATGTTTGCTTTGTTTCAGAAACTTCGCGAAACGCGAAAACCCATTTGTTAGATTTGTAAACCACACGGTGTGACCAATTGGTTGGTACGTGTTGGAATTTGCTCTCGTGCTCCCTTTAAGAGTGCATCAGAGCATGATAATGACTGTGACTGCGACTGTCATAGACCAGTAGAAGATTGGCTACCCAACCTGGGTGCGCCACCTGTTTGAAAGAGCTATTAAATTGTATTATGTTACTAAAGAGCAATATTGTTTAACCCTCTCTCTCTCCACCAACACCCTACCTCCCACCGTGACTCACGTTGCTAGGACATCATTCTGTTCCACCGTGACTAACGTTGTCGGAACACTCTCGCCGACCTTTTTCCTACCCCTACCCACACGTGTCTGAACACAACGTCACCGTAGTAGTGACATCAACACGTTACCCCCTAAGTCGCAGAGAGGGATAGCAATCTGATCATCGATAACTGACCAGAGCAACGACATTTAATAATTTATCTGAGACATGCATAGTACTTACACTTAGACCGTTAATAAAAGCCATTCATATTATTTGCATGCTATTTTAATATCGATAAGTGTCATGCATCATGCTTGGACGACATTTGAGATTTGATCAGAGACTCTCTTCATTCTTAGACACTTGATTATTGCTCTCTCTTAGCGTTAAAGCCGTTTAATAATTTATCTGAGCCAAGCACCATACTTAAACATTAGACTCTTGATAAGAGCTTTGCATGATATTTACATTATATTTTATCATTGACCATATACATGTATAATACATATACGACATTTACTGACCAAATCCATTATTAAAAGACAATATTATTTTTATCATTGATAGCATCATTAATCATATACATATCACAGTAACACCTTCATTTATTGATTAGTCATGCCTCCAACATTTGATTTTCGCTCTTTGAACGAACCCATGAATCATAGCAACATATTTGATTATCGATTATTGACTATACTTATGTAATGTTCTCATACACCGTTTGATAATTTAGCTTAGGTATTCATCATATTATTTATATGCAATTAAATATTCACCCACTTATAAAAGGTGTGCAGCATTTTAAATATAAAATTGACTCTCATTTCTTAGTCAGAGGTATAAATCATATTTATTCACTATTCTTTTTATAACCAGATCAATTAGCTACAGTGAAGCACAAAGAGTGTTCCAAAATTATACTTCAGAGGACATGTTGATAGCAATCCCGAAACCCCTTTGCACTGTACTAAAGCTGTGTTGAGGTGGAACGCTAATTCTGGATAAGGAAGTTGCATCAAGAGTGAGTCTGCTAAATTATTTTATATGAATTAATGTTTTTCAGATGAAAAAACAGTTCATCCTCATCCGAGGTTAAAATTCCTGGTGGTTTGAACAAACAGGGCCGAAGAAGTTTAGCTTGTCTGACTTTAGACTTTTATATGTGTATGAGAGACCGGATTAATTAACAATAAGTTAAATAATAGAAAAGAAAGTTGCCAAGTCTTAAGCTAAAACATAGCACCGAGTACTTAGCCCATTAGCTTTTATTTTAATGAGACAACAATATATGAGCATAGCGAAAATATATGCGGGCAAAAAGCTTGGACTTTTTTATTTACATTTACGTCTCAACAAGTCAAACTAACATAGTAAATACACACTATTCCCTGTAGCTATGCGAACTAATAGCTTGAATAGCAGATCTATCTTTCCCTCCAACTATATTTTAAAGTCTCCAGCCTTATAATAGATTGTGAAGGACTGACAGTTAAATGGAGTATGCTCCCAACAAGCATCCAAAATGATAAGCTCGTAAAAGCAACAGTGAATGTGTTGGCTGAAGTCCAGAGCTAGACTATACAGTTAATCATAATTAAGAAATACGGCTAGAAAGATAGACTCTTGGTCCTACCAGCCACGGAAAACGGCTAAGTCAGCTGGAGACACACATGTGAAGCATGTTTTGCCCTCAATAAGGTAGTCCTGAAATAATCTGAGAGATGTGAGTGTGATCCATTATAAGTCGATACATCGGGTCCACCAGCTGGGCCGTCACTTAGGAATTTGTGGAGGGTCACAGGGGCTGACCACCTAAATCCTAATTTACCCATAACCCCTTATCTTTATGAATAATTTTATGAATTTGATATACTACATAGTCACCTAACTTGAAGGGTGTTTCATACCTGCCCGTAATATTATCCCTAAATATCTTCTGGTGTGAGAGCGTAAGCTGTCAGAATGCGTAACTCGAAATTCGTAATATTCGCTGGGAAGATGGCTGTGTCTGTTCGGGTGGAAGCTTCCAGACCACATTGATCAGAGATAGTGATTTGTGTCCCAGCATGAGCTCAGATGTCATACCCTAGTGGCCTTAGTGAGGAGAGATATTAAACACTTCTTGCCTCAAAGACAATTTTGTGTCCCAATGGCGGTGAAATGTATGATGGAACGCTATGAGAGCCGATTGTAGATTTATTGAGCTTCTTTCTGAAAGATTAAAGGGGCGGATGGTAGAGAACTAATTTTACATGTTTTATTACTCTATCTAACACAATTTTTGAAACTCACTGAAACAAATCGACTTCTGTTGTCCAAGACGATAATACCTGGTATACCTAGGTTTTTGAAGACCTTACATTCCAAATTTCTAATAGTAGATTCCAAGGTGGCGTTCCCCAAAAAGAATGAGCCAGGCCAATTTCAATAACCTATCCATGACGGTTAACCCATACTGATTCCCATTAACTGAACTTGGGACTGGTCCAACAAATTCGTTAAAAAGCCATTCGATAAATTAAATAGTATGGAACTCTGCATGGAATTTCTGGCTCTATTGTTTATAAATGGAGATACTTACTCAAAACTCTTAATATATGTGAAAAGAAATAATATACACTCGCAAACCCAAGCATAAATATCACTATATTTATGTAAAGCTTTTTTGAGTCCCAGTTTTAAATTTTATAATTTTATTTTTAAAGAATTAATGTACTCATTTTTATGTTTGGACCAATAAAAAGATCAATATTGGGCCCACAAGGGTCAACACTTCGTATTAATATTTCAAATTTCGGTTAAAATTTTCGACATTTTATTAGGTGATGCACATCTTCATGTCATCGCATTACTATTAAATTCCTCATATATAAATTTTGACCAATAAAAAATGTAAATATTGACTTTTGAGTCTAAAATGGAGTTAGATCATTGCTGTACCAACATTTCTCCTTAGAGGTTTAAGGAAAAATAACATAAACTTTTTGAGAGACTTTAATTACTCAATGGCATTGGATAATTATTGCGTTAAAATTAAGTAGTATCTCTTTACAACTAAAGCTCACAAAATTGTATTAATATATTTGCAAATATCGCAAAAACTGTTGGTTTAATAAAAATATATTTCATATAAATGTTATTTATTTTTAATTGTACCAACATTTTGCAATGATAAGTTATTTAGTATCTCTAATAGTTGCGGGGATACGGAAATTTCACATTCTGTAAAGTACCCTAAAATTCTTTTTAATGGTAAAATGCAAATAGCCAGTTTATTTATAATCTTAATCAACGCCTAGATACGAATTTTAATCAAAATCATTAGAGCCGATTTTGAGAAAATAGATTTTTTTTCTTTTCACCCTTTACTAAACTACTCTTAATTTCAAGTTTAAATAGACACACAGACAGACGGCATTGAAAATACAATTTTTTAGGGTTCGGGGGGTCATGAGACGTCGACATCCATCAACATTTCATGTTAGATTTTTTTTTTACACGCACAATACTTTACCTTTTGTGTTTGAAAAGTTAAAAAATATAAATATTTGCGTATAGCTTGAATGTTATTGGTTATATAAAAATATGCTTCGAATAAAATAATTGTTTTATAGATAGATCTACATATTAGTAATGATAAGTAATTTCATATCTCTAATAGTTTCGGATATATGATAAAAAAGGATAATTTACGCACCAGACCGGAGCCCTAAAGTCATTTTGCCGAAATATTGAGAGTATTAATTTTGTTTGGAATATTGATTAATGTTCAGAAATGAAATTTAATCAAAATCGTTAGAGCCGATTTCGAGAAAATCGACATTTTCTCTTTTTGGCCCTCAGTAAACAACTCTTGATTTTGGGGTTAGATATCCAATTCCAAAAACCCCTTGGGGCAACCCTATGAAAAATCTAGATACCAGGTTTCAGCCTGATCGGTAGAATAGTTTAGGCTCTAGTTGGAGGTACAGACAGAAAGAAATTCAAAAACCATTTTTCGGATTCGGGGGGTCATGAAACGTCGAGATTAATCAAAATCTCAAGTTCGATTTTTTTGACAATCACAATACTTTCTCTACCTGTAAGATAGAGAGAATGTATAAATCTGGCTACCTTCGATGACAACTTGCTCACGTTATACTTTATGGCTGGCTTAGTAGCACTTGTGCAGCTTTCAAAAGCTTTCATTTGGTCCCTAAAATACCTGTTCATGCCACTCCAAAAAAACTCTTCTTACAATTTTTATAGTCTTAATAATTCCCAGATGCGTCTCCATTGGGAAGGTGTGATATTAGTGAAATAAGACCTAACAAAATAAAATTGACACGCAAATTTTCCACTGTGAGTGGCAGGAGGAGTTTACAAATTCACACACAAAAATAATTTTTTTATTTTATTGTTTAGTACCTCCTCTTTATTCATCAAACGCACCCACATTTATTCCAATCCCGGACCTTGAGCGCATGCGCACACCTTAATGTAGTAAACAATTCGGGTATTTGAGTATAAAAACAACACTTGTGAAGTTGCCAAGTTCTTGTCCTGTCCAGTGGGGCGATATGGGAAAGGCTTCCGCTACAAAATTGTATTTATCTTTGATATTTAATATATTAAATGTAAACGCCTGAAGCTGAATGATCCACAGGGCAATTCTCTCTATTTGAAGCGGGTGGCTCGGTAACCAATCTACTATCACGTTGTCAATGTGATTTTCAAAAATATCTGAATCTTGGTACTGTCGGAATTTATCCGTCACGAAAATGATTGTTAGTGCCTCCAACTCATACGACGGATAATTCGTTTCGTGTTGATGATACGATTGATTGGTATACGCTACTGGGAGGAGTTCCCCCCTCCGTTTTATGGGGTAGTACCACTCTCAAGTCTGTCATAAGGAAATTAATTTTTATTTTCACAAGGAAAAATTCGCATTTTATACATGTTCAAACATTATCTACTGAGTTGGATGCTAGCCTTAAACCATACTTGACATGGAAACCTTACAAACTTAACAAACAATTAGTCTTTAAATTTTATGATGGATTAAATATCAAAGCTATTATATTTTATAATTATGGCTATAGCTGTAGCTAAATATAATATTCTCTAAATTTAAAAATAATGTCTGGACACGGGAATCGATCCCGGGACCTTTGTATTAGTTCACCCCACTGAGCTATCCAGGACTCTTCCCATACCCTGGGTCATTCTTCACTCATATTTTAAGGCAGAGTCTGTGGTGGACGTGCGGAAATTATCGCCTACATCTGTATTAACAATTAAGATCACGAGCTACCAAATAACGCAGCCACATTAACTTGGCAAAGGATTTATGCTGCCAAATGTACAATGACAACTGTATGAATATGCATATCATGATGGATTAAATACCAAAGCTATTATATTTGATAATTACGGTTATAGCTGAATCTAAATATCATATTCTTTGGATCTAAAAGTGATAACTGGACTTGAATTACTCATAACTCTCCCATCAGTGGTCTCGCAAGTCATATTACAATTCTCTCTTTATTTAATCACTCAAGTACCCTCCAATTCTTCAAGTAATTTATCCAAAATTAGGTTATGCACAGAGTGTGTGTTGAATAAAGAGAGTGTTTCTCCTTTGCTGATCTTTATCTTTACTTCCGACGAGTTTGGAGCTCGTCTTGAAATTATTTGGTATTCTTGAGCCAATCATCGGGCTACGCACGTCATGGCTTCATTTCTAACTCCACTGTTTCAGAGGTTATGTTTATTTATTATATATGTTCCCTCCTATTTACGACTAAGGCACTGTATAATTAATTGTGGTTGGGATTTGCAGAGGAAGCATCTCTTCTGTTTGTTGAAGTTCCCTGTTTGCTCTTACCTTTGCCAATTAATGACCCCCATAGAGTAATGAATGCTCCTGGTTGCCTAACTCGATAGGGAGATACTATAGGAGCCGTCTTAAGGTGAGAACGGCCTATCATGACGCGTGTCATAGTAAATTGGTATATTTTAACTATTGAAATGACACACTTCTAAGTTCGGCCTTTTTTGTAATTCCTCCACCAAACACACACTTTCCCCGGGATCTGAAGTTTTATTTCCGACCTAAGGTTTGATAATAGTCCATTCTGCTCCTGCTCTGGAGAGTATTTTCCATGGCACCAAATGGAAGTTTGCAACATATTGAAATAGTCAGTGACTGATTCTAATTGGACAAAACTGAGTTTAAAACTGTTAATGAAATCACCCTACTCTGGCCAGTTCTTCTTGGTTCCCTTAAACAGATCTGGTAAGGCGCTATTATACATATTTTCAAAAATGAAGACAAAATAGAGTGTAATAAAAATAGAGGTATTTAAATAATACCAATATGCTACAAAATTTTATCAAATATAATTCTAATGAAATTGACTCCATAAGCATAGAATATTATTGGTGATCATCAGTGTGGGATTGGACAAAGATCAATAACTGACCAGACTTTTACCATTCGGTAAATGTTAGAAAAAGTGGGAAAACAACATGAGTACATAGATTTTATAAAGGTATATGATTTAGTTAGAAGAAAAAAATATTAAATTCTAGCTAAGTTTGAAATACAAAAAAAAACTTTTCAAGATAATTGAGCTATGTTTAACAGATATGCGTGGCAGGGTACGGGTTGGATGTCATTTATCCTATACTTTCAATATACAGAGTGGGTTTAAAAAAGGAGATGCACTTTCCTCATTACTTTTTATATAGCCTTAGAGTATGCTATAAGGGTGATGCTAGAGAGTAGGGAAGGGTTGACATTAAACGGTGCAGTGCAGATACTAGAGTACACAGGTGATTTAGCTTTATTGAGCAATAGTAAGGAAGATGTTGCAAGAAATGCAGAAATGTTATTAGACGCTGGTAAGGAAAGTTAATAGCTATAGAAGGGCACGCTGATAATATAAAGCATATTATCACACAGACAGACAACGCTTGAGGACGATAATTTAGAGACTAATTTGAACAACATATCATTTGACATCTATAATGAGTTTAAATATTTAGGTACAATTTTAACTAGTAATAACAATATTAGATTGGAAATTAGGAAAAGAATACAGTTGGGAGATGTATGTTATTGTATGTTATTGCTTGGTCCGTAATTTGATGACAACTTGCCAGGTTTCAATAAATGTAAGATTTAGAATATACAAAACAATAATTTTACCGGTCTATAGGTGTGAAACGTGGTCTCATAACTTACATGATGAAAATAAAACTAAGATGTTAAAAAACAAGGTATTTATCAAGATTATTGGTCCAAAAAGGTTTTTTTATCCCCATAAAGTAAGTTAGTAAGTAGGAAAGTAAAGCAATAAATATAGGTTTTTTTTGTTCCTCCAATCTTTCCATGAACTCCACTGGGTCGGAGTGTTCTTAATACTTAAAACTATACATACTTACAATTTAAAGCTGATAGGTGACCTACTATGGGAGTTATTAGCCTTATCCTCCGCTTGGGATAACGTACTATCTATTACCCTATTTGTCACTAGTAGTGGACTCTCCCTTAAATTTGTTGTTTTACGGAATTGATTATTACTAGCATCGAGAGGCTTAACTCCTTCTTCTGCCTTAGTAAAAATGAACGTTTGATAAGTGAAGGTTGGGGATTCAGTGCCCTTCCTTGGCTATGACAGTTTCTCTGACATATTCTCTACTTGGTTGCACTTAACCTTGAGATTGTAGACTAATTCATCACCACCGACGTCATTGGGCTATATTCTATACAATCTTTGATGAAAGTGTGTCTAAATTTATCTTGACATTTCTTTATTTGAGAAAACAATAGAACTTTGGTTTCAGTAACACGCTGCGAAAGACAGTTTTTTTAATCTATGATAGGCAACCTTACTTCAAATGGTGGGCACTTGTCCGGATCAACCTTTCCGTTTCCAATAATTTGAAAATCTGATGTCAAACTCCCTCCACCGTTGATTCTAGGCCTACCCACTTATCCTTACATCATATTCCAATTCATTCGCCTCCAACCTACGTCTATCCATGATTCAAATATTAGATTATACAACATCAATTGTTTGTATCATGACAGGACAATTCTTTCCTTTCCTTTCACAAAAATTGCTGTACTTGGGAAATTAGCCACAATAGTTAGCCTACTAGATTATGTCACGTAACACAAAACAAACCTAATCATCCCCGGTTCAACTCTGAAATTCCTGATTATTGCAGTAACTATTTAACTAATATAAAATTGTTCCCGTTTCAAGTGAATCCCAGACCAATTTTATTACCTATCTGACAGATGAAGGTCGGTGAAGTTATGATTTTCCTGATGATATTGCCGTGAGAACCATTCCTGGATGTTTATGTAGTTATGATATTCACCGTAACTTCGTGTTCACAGAAGAAGATCCATCCACTCCTACTTCGATGTGGTTGAATAGGCCATACTCCCGAACCATGTTGTTGGACACATGAATGGTGAATAAACCCACCAGGATGTTGAAACTCTGCTGCCATGGAACTCCCCAATGGGTCTATTGGCTTGCCCCGACCATGCGTTGGCCCTTCCGAGAATATTTTGCTTCCTGTGGGCTGCCGCAATATGGTTGTGGGCACGCCCAAGTTGGGTCCGAGTCTACCTCAGAGTACTTGGATCTCGTCTTGGAGACATTCTTCGAATAAAGCCAGTGACTTCTAGTGTCCATGTAAAGTATCGATCTCCACAACTATACAAAGCCAAGGTGTCTGGTGTTCTGATCTTACTTTCACATTCAACCTTGACTGATTCTCGATAGAAATAGAGTTGCCGCTGAGCAACCTTCTTGCTCCGTGACCCATATACATTATATTTTTATTTTTACATAAAAGTCTCTGATACTAAGTACTAAGCCCCTTTATTTCCAGTCCACACTCACTGGAAACCAACACTGGCTGCACAAAGTATTGCACCGTGAATGACCTGGTGGTCTAGGGGTAAGGTGTCAGACTTCTGTGCTGAGGGTCCGGGGTTCAATCCACGGTCCCGGTACAGATTTATCTGATTACCAAACCCTTCCTTCACCTCTGACAAGACGTGTATTGACCACAATTTGTGAATGTGAGGAATGCCAGGCCTCCACCGTGGTTCGGATCCCACGTTAAACTGTAGGTCCTCCATTTCATCTCACAATTACCCTACCATTACACATTAGCGTAAGTGCGTATAACCCGAACGGGTAGTAAGACGTGGTGCTAATAATAATAATAATGCACCGTGAACTGCGCTATGACTTACGCTCAACAAGAGAGGAGTGGGGGGATATAGTCGTGACACCTAGTGTCACAGAAAGTGATGAACATAGTCGAATTATTTATCTAATCAAATAATCATTAGATTATTTTTATTAATCAATCCTTTTGAATGATTTTGAGAAGTAGAGAACATTACTACTAATAGTTAGTAGTTACTGGTTTTACGTTGTTCTACTAACCTCTTCCCCAACTTGACTCCCCCTCACCCCTTTCCTTCTGCCTAGCAACATCACATTCCTTTGCAGATTCTCAACCCCTGTCTTTTATTTAGTAGCTTATGTCAAAATAGCAACGTAAGTTTGCAACAAAATACCGTGCAGTGTAAAAGAATCAGGCACATATAAATTAAATTACTTTTCCCGAGCTTTGCGTGAATATAACTTAAAGAATTATACTAACTTATTTTCCTTAGTGTTTGAAAGTGTTAAATATAATTTCCATTTGACCTAAAATATTTTCTAAATAGTAAATCTGAGATTCATTCTCATCATCATATATAAAAAGGTTGAGTTTTTAATTCATTCTAAGCATACCTTTTTAAAAGTAATAGCGTTAACTGGTGTATATTCATGTGAGTGTGTGAATCTTTCCTTGCAATCTATTATTAGAACATTCTTCTAAAAACATTAATTGGAAGATTGGTAGAAACAAACAGTAGTCTCAATATAACAACAAGCTAATAAGTATTTTATTATTATCAGGTGGCCTATTCAAAACAAGAACGCCAGTTAGCGCAGTAAACCAAGGAAAAAACTAATCTATAGTTTTCCAAAATAATCGAATCATTTTTGTGATTTTAATTCGAATTATTATCTGGCTTTTTTTTCTATTGTGGATTGTACACTTTATATTAAAATAGCCTAAGAATCTTTCGAACGAGTAAGGCTGGTTATCGAATAGAAAAGAAGATTTTTTAATTGAAATGAACTTAACAGGAACGGATATATTGTAATGTAATAGCACAGAAAGCATTCAAGACAGTCAGCTCCGTAGCCAGGGAGGGGTAATGAATTAATCGGCCGGCTCACGTCATGCTATTATTTTCATTCGAATTATATTTTTTTTAATGAAACAGTTTTTTAAAATAATCAAATTACTCGATAATATTTATTGGATTCTACCCATCACTAGTCAAAGATGGAGGTCGCAAGGTCAATAGTTTGTGTTAATGTGGGGTCCGAGAAGCAGCCGTACAGCGTTCCTCGCTGGTTAGTCTTGAGTCTTGACAGAGCCACTATCATCCGAAAATAGGTGGTGTGCTAGGGGATTGCAATGCCTTTGTGGAGTTGAACTGTTTTCTCTCGGGGAGCATATATATGTATTGCTAGTGAGTATCTATTCTTACAATACAAAGTTCATCATTTCTTAGGGATGTTTCTTGAACCTAATACATAACCAATTTAAATAAAGAAAAACTGCATATGGTTGTGTAAAAATAATTTCTTATTCACGAGTACAGTGGTTGTTGACCCGACCAACATCGATTCAATCACCTGTGACCGGCCTGACTCATGTACCAATCTCGGTGGCTCGGTAGTGGAAGTAGTTGAGAACCACTCCGCTAGGGTGTAAAAAGGCGTAATCAGGTCGAAAGTGTATTGAGACGTAACGCCGTATACAATACAACCCGTCCCTATGAGCCCTCTGAGAGTCTAAGAAGTGGAGAGGACCGGCATTTTATACATGTTTAATGTTTGAGATACTCATTAAAAAGCCTCGAGTTCAACGAGTAAGCAAAATTGTCCAATGAAAGCAATTAATCACAACAACAATAATTACAAAGTTTGGTCAAATTCTTTCTATTTGAAAAGATCGGGTCCACCTCAAATCAAAAAACTTTCAAAAAGTCTGTAAAATGAAAACGATTTTCTCTGTATTGGTGCTCTTGTTTTTTTTGAGCTTGAAAGTATATGTGAGTGTAGTTACAATATTGTTGTATCTACTTAGGATGAATCAGTTTTACTTAAATATTTTAGTAAACTTTGAATACTTTAATGTTTAATTTAGGATGTAGAAACAATAGGCGTGATGAAATATTAATGATGATGGCCATATTCATAGTTTGGTTAAAATCTTACGAACGTTTGGTTTTCCCTTGAATGGATAGTTTATAATAATTTTAATATAAATACTTATATCGTCTTAAATTTGGATAAAATCATTCATGGCACCCAAACAGTTTGGCAAACAGATAATTATATGCATTCATTTAAACATATATAGGTATATAAACAAAAAAAGTTATAATTGTAATCTTGAGAATCGAGTTTGGTTATAAATCCTTAAATTAGGTATCAGTGGAGCCTAAAAATTGTGTTGTGACATTTTAAATAAACTTTTTAAATAAATATATTAAAGTATTTATTTAGAATAAACATAATTAATCCATACATTACTAAAAAATGAATCACTTATGGTAACTACGGTACAAAATTAAAAATATTCACTTTTCCAAAACTACGCCTTTTTAAATTCATATAGCAATAATTGAAAAGAAAATGATATTTTTGTTTTATCTTACCAAAGTCAGCTGAGCAAGAATATTGTTGCGGATGTTCTAACATACAGGAGCATGCAGAAACCCCTGTAAAGCTGAGCATTGACGCCAATATCACGACACAATACAACACTGCCATTACAACCTGCACATAACACAATACAACACTGCCATTAAAACCTGCACATAACACAGTACAACACTGCAATTAAAACCTGCACATAACACAATACAACATTGCCATTACAACCTAAACATAACACAATACAACACTGCCATTAAAACCTGCACATTACACAATACAACATTGCCATTACAACCTAAACATAACACAATACAACACTGCCATTACAACCTGCACATAACACAATACAACACTGCCATTAAAACCTGCACATAACACAATACAACA
>CABFWB010003384.1:54759-68389 GCA_902151455.1 Timema bartmani
ACCAAGGACATTTCAATAGTGAGTCTCTATAGACCAGGGACACTTCAATAGTGAGTATCTATGAACCAAGGACATTTCAATAGTGAGTCTCTATAGACCAGGGACACTTCAATAGTGAGTATCTATGAACCAAGGATATTTCAATAGTGAGTCTCTATAGACCAGGGACACTTCAATAGTGAGTCTTTATAGAGCAAGGACACTTCAATAGTAAGTCTCTATAGACCAAGGGCACTTCAAGAATAAGTATCTATGGACCAAGGACACTTCAATAGTGAGTCTCTATGGACCAAGGACACTTCAACAGTAAGTATCTATGGACCAAGGAGACTTCAATAGTGAGTCTCTATAGACCAGGGACCCTTTAATAGTAAGTTTCTATAGACCAGTGACACTTCAATAGTAAGTCTCTATAGACCAAGGACACTTCAACAATAAGTATCTATGGACCAAGGGCACTTCACCAGTAAGTATCTATGGACCAAGGACACTTCACCAGTAAGTATCTATGGACCAAGGACACTTCACCAGTAAGTATCTATGGACCAAGGACACTTCAACAGTAAGTATCTATGAACCAAAGACACTTCACCAGTTTAACTATCTATACTCTACAAATTTCAGCTCATGCCGGTCTTTCAATTTGAAAGTTATTTATGCTAGTATTATTTTAGATACTATAAGAGGTTGATTCTTACAAATATTTATACTAAATGTTAAAACTTATTTCTAATAGTCTACTATTTTTCTTAGAGTTTTGTATGGAAATTTATCGCTTAGTTATACATATTTTGGTTGCACAGCCAACTGTTCCACTATCTTTTGCTGAAATATTCACTGTTTTCAAATATTAAAATTTTGATTGTATAGCATTCCAAACCCTAGCCGCTTGGAAGGCAAATGATTTTTCTTAAGTTTTTCGCCCGTTGTTTGGGTAATTGAGAGACGCTCTATTTCGTGTTTTACATTCATGTATAGAAGATAATTCGGTTATTTCTGACTAGAGATAAGCCTGCCATTTTGATCCTCTAGTTTTATAAAGCCTGAAATAAAAATCAAAAGACGCAGGTTTTACACATTAAGCCGTTTTAATTTTTTTTAAATAATTGCTAACATGATCAGATTTTTTTAGGTTAGAAATAAATCTTGGACAAGAGTTTTGGATTATTTGGATTTTTTGTTTTGAGTTTTTATTCATGCCAAGAAGACGTTCTAAGTAGTAGTCGATGTTTGACAGGTCCAATGATTCATATATGGTGGAGTGGGGCTATTTGGATCAAGGAGCTATTTAAATCAAAATAAGGATTCAAGCTAATGCGAAGTTATTCTGCACATATTTTTTGGTGTTTAGTTCTTCTAATTTACTGAATGATCTAGTGGCTGTAAATTGGTATGAAAAAATTATAATTTTTAAACGTTTAAATAGCTGAAAAAATGGTTTTACGAGATCAATTGACGTGAGATTGACATACTTTTTCTAGTGATATAAATAATTGCATTTGCGTTGTCTTATAGTTGTTGATTTCAAAGTAATTTTTTTAAAAACCTATAGCTTAGTCTTCTGGGCTCATCACCAAGAAGTTTGAGCGTATTCTATTGGAAAACAATAGAATTATTTTATATTGAAAAATAGTTTGCTTCTGGGGCTATTTAAATCACTTTTTAAGGGGCGATTTGAATCATTATTTGCTTGCGTTTTTATTTATTTTTAGAGTCTACCATTAATTATTTATCGCTTTCTGACACATCGTAGAGTGAGCTTATAGGCTTTCATATTTTCATCGTTGTTGGATTTGATATTAAAAACAAACTAAACATATTAACTACTACACATTATTTCTCACTAGTACTCAAAGCTTGAAGAATAGCGCTAGTTTATTTGAAAAGGTATTTCTGTCTCGTTTAAAATACTAGATGTGCTATAGTTGTAAGTTGTAGATTGGACAGCCCCGTTAAACACTGACCTAACTGGCTAACCTTATAGCGGTACTTTTGAAGGGAGGGGCGAGGGGGGTAAAAAGGTTTCAGTATTTTGCCGGGCCATCTCAGACAGTTAAGTGAAAGTTTAATTGATGGATCGGTGTGTCTCGGTTTTATATGAATGAAGAATTGTTCCTAAAATGGCTGCAACATTTTCAAAAACACCGATCTTCTGGGAAATGCCTGCTTATTTTAGATGGCCACTCATCACATCACTCTCTTCAGTGTCTTGAGTTTTGTTTGCATAACGAAATAGAGCTATTGTGCCTTCCACCTCACACCACGCAAGTTCTGCAGCCTCTTGACAGGTCATTTTTTAAACCCCTAAAAGCTTTTTATCATCCAGAAACTAATTCATTCATTCAGAACAACCCAAAAAGCTCAATCACCAAATTAACCTTCGGCAGACTTCTAAATGCTACTTGGATCAAAGGAACAACTGTTGGGAATGCGGTCGAAGGTTTTGAATGTACAGGGATATTCCCTTACAATTGCGATAAAGTGCCTGAGGGGACATTTCTTCCTCCACACACCTTTATTGCAGGTATGCCTATAGGAGAACCGGGAACTCCATGTGACACTGCAGGACCATCAACCAGACAACAAACATCTACCATTACTTTTTCTCGAGTATTACCAACACCGGTCAAAGCTTCACACACATTCAAACAAAAGAGGACAAAACAAAGAACCTGCCATTTAACATCACAAGAAAATGTTGATAAAGTAAGATTGAAAAGAGCTTTCTTTACTGTTCGAAAAAGAAACTAATACTAGTATGACCTTGAAATACCAGGTCTCTAAAAAGCTTAAAAGACATATTATTTTCTGAGTTCGCCACACCCAGCAACTCAAAGGAAGACTATAAAATCGATGGTATTTTATACAATGAAGAAGAAGAAGTAAAAAAAGAAAATGCAACATTTGGTTTTAATAAAGTTACTTATCTTGATAAAAATTCAACTGGAAAAGGAGACCAGATTAGGTGTCAAACCGCAAATTGTGGTTTAATGAAGTATGTGTCGGGGCCTTTGGAAAAAAAACAGTTTTAAGTGTGGAAAATGCATATAAACATTTTGTTTGCATCTAGTAGTATATTAAATCTTTAATTAGTAGTTAATTAAATGTATCTAATTACTAATTAAATGTATCTTTATTAAACCTTTAATAAAAAAAAATTAAACTGGCTACACTCATTGTAAAATATAAAAATAAATATGTGATTCAAATAATCCAATCCCTGATCCAAATAGCCCCACGTTTTTACTAAAATGTTATTTCCACTTGTTAATGCTCTTTATTAATTATGTCCTACTTAGATTAAAACAAAAACTATTACTAGGTATGGTTCAGAAGATATGAATAAAGATATAAATAACTCTTAAAAAATTTCGCAGGCATATTATAGGTGAAAACTTAAATTAAAGTTGAAATGACCCAAATAGCCCCATCCTACTCTATAGTTTATATTATGTCATTTGGTAGATTGTGCTTGAATTTCTAGAGATGCTTTCAACAATAATACGATTTGTGTACACACGATTAGACACGTTTCCCCCAGGATATATTTTCAGCAATTACTACTCCTAAGTTCTTATAGCTCTTTACCCTGGGTAATGGCACATTATCATTTGGTATGCTTGGATCAACACATATTCTTCTAGTCAGAGTATTACTACTTATCAACATGTAAGTACATTTGCTAGCAATAAGCTTCAGGAATTTTACGTTGTACCAATCCGACAAAGTGCTTAGTTCTTCATTTATACCTTTCACTACTTCAGAAATATCTTATGGTGCAAATGAAACATAAAGTTGAGTGTCATCTACGTACTGATGTGAAGAGAGAGATTTAAATCATGTAGGCATTGAAGTTAGGTATAGTGAGAATATAAGAGGACCTAGTGTACAGCCTTGTGGGACTCCTGCGGTTACTGGTTTCAGGGATGAAGAGACTGGTCTGCTATTGCCATCTAGTACTACCTTTTGTTGCCGTTCAACTAAATAGTCGTGGAGCCATAGTATAACACTATCCGAGAACATGTATTGTTGTCGTAGCTTGGACAAAAAAATATCGTGAGCTACGGTATCAAATGCCTTTGAAAAGTCTAGAAATAACAGAATACTTAATTTTTGAACTGTCCATGGCTTTGTAAGGGTCGTTTATTACATTATGAAGAGGAGTATTGGTGCTATGATTTTAAAACCGGATTCCTTTCGATAGTTTAGACAGTGGGGGAGGATATTAATAGTTCTGAGATGGGCATACGTCGATGGATTGTTTATTTGGAGGCAAGGAATTACCTTGGCTAGATTCCATAAGTATGGATATGTGGAATTTACTATGTTAGTTATCTCATGTAGGGTAGAATGAGAAAATAAAACTTATATCATTACTACACCTACAACTGTTATCACTTATGTCACCACCACCGATAGTTTTATTAATATAATTGTTATTATGACTATTACCATTACATACTGACAGGAAATAATTATTTATGTCATCAGGTTTTTGAAGTTTTTTAGAAATGCACTTTTCATTGCTAAGAATCACATTGAACGTTTTTTTAAATATAATTCCAAAGTTTCTTAGAACTATTAGAATGGGCTTCTGCTTAGTGAAATAACACATCTTACTTTTACTTATCAAGTATTTTCCCTGATTCCGGCAACATTTGTCATTTTCATAATCAACTTCAAGTCTTGATGTTAAAAACCTCCTTTTTAATGTATTACGTTTAGCCATGATATGTTTTATTTCCAAGGCCATCCAGGGTAAATTATTTTCGTTTTTATTTTGAATATTTTTTTAAGGTTTATTTTTGTCGATAATACTAATAATTATGTTATTGAAAATCTCCATCTTCTCATCAATAGGTTTGGTCCTCGTCACTTGCTCCATGAAATTACCTTTAAATCAGATACAAAACGTTCCGGAATAAAGTGTTCGTAGTCCTTAATAGTTTTACTAAATTTGATTGAAATGGGTGCAGCTAGATTGTATGAACAGTATACAATGTTGTGGTCAGTGAACCCTTAAAGCTCATATTGGCTGAAGTAAGAAACTTTATTTGAGTTTATTTTATCAGGTCTATCAACATTTGCGTATTTAATGTAGCTCTTGCAGGTTGGTTGACTATCTGTTTTAAAATTAGTATCTAATATTGCATTTAATAATTTCGCATTGGGAAAGTTTGGTTGCGCCAGGTTTATATTAAAATCAACGGTCAGATAACATAATCATAAACAGGTAAAAATTGGTCGAATAGCGTTTCTATTATTTTAATGTCAGAGTACGGAACATCCGGTGGCTTATATTGAATTCCAAATGCGAGCTTGATATGTTAGTAGCTAATTTATACACACGGCTGTTATAGTTTTGAAACAACTTTGTAAAATGTATCTAGATTTAAAGTTGTGTGGACAATATTTGACTTGATGTAAATACAAACACCACTTCTAGCTCTTCCGCCTACCCTGTCACGTCTTATTTACTTGTATCCAGATATATGTATATTATATATATATGGCAAGGAAACTTCAACAGTTAGTCTATATAGACAAGCGGCAATTCAACAGTTAGTCAATATATACCAGAGGCAACTTAACAGCTAGTCTATTTAGACCAGGGGCAATTCAACAGTTAATCTAAACTGATTACGGAAAATTCAACAGTTAGTCTATGTAGACCAGGGGCAATTCAACAGCTAGTTTATGTAGACCAGGGGCAATTAAACACTTAAACTAGACCAGAGACACTTCACACAGTTAATCTTTATAAACCAGAGAGCCTTCAACAATTTATATGTATTAGCTTTCTTGGCTAAAAAATTTGCTTTCTTTTAAAACATGAATTTTTAATTTGAACATAAAACTATTTAGGATACTGAAATTAACAGTATTTTTATTTTTTTTATTTTCAATTGAAATATAAATAATATCAATTTTTAAATTCAATTTAAAAAGATTTGCTAAACAAAACACATTTTTAATTCTTTTAAATGTCAATTTAAATAAGAATAACGTGAACCAACATATCATAAATTTTTAAATAGAATGTAAAATTATTTACTAAACAAAACTATATTTTTAAGTGTTTTATGACAAATCATATATGTACTTTAATGAATAAGTTTAATTAATAATAGTCTACATGAGCTATATTTTAACTAGTTAATTTTTCAGATAAATAAAGTATAAAACCTCTATATAATTAACGTTGTTTGTGTGAAACACACTCTTCTCTACATCAACTGTTTTGTCTTCATTTAAGAATTTTTCTACGCATTGAATGAGTGGGTAGATCAAAGACAGGGTTAGGAAATATTATCTCAACTTTTGTAAAAGTTTAACCTTGACCTATATTAATGATCATGGCAAAAGTGACTGTCAACGGATAATGCGTGCTCTCAAAACGTTTTCTGAAGAAAATAACTTCACTCTAGGAGTAAGTACTCACTCTTCGCAAGATATCTGTCAGTGCTTCGCAATCAATGGAGTCATTGTGCATATGTTTCACTTTGATTTATCAAACCCTTCACTGTGTTTAAGCTATGTATAAGAAACATAAATACGTTTTCTTTGAGAGTTCAAGCCTGTGCCTGGACAGTCTGATTATGTCCAAACGGTTTAAAAACTTTGTAGAAAACTAGGGTTCACCGATATCGTCGCTAACAATAACTTCACTATTGTAATAACGTTTAAATATCGCCTGGCAATTTCCACAGAATCTAGCTTTTCATATTTGCGCAGTAGGCCTATTCATTTTTTAGAGCCAAAATTGCTTTTTCAATTAATGAATTTTGAAGCGATGTTTTGTTCGATAATATTTATATAAAATCTACCAGAATTGACTACACTGCCTGTTATTAACAGATCATTGTTGAATCGGGCAATATGCGGATCCAAATCTGTAGCTCCAAGCAATGTGCCGTTGCCAGCTTGAAGAAAGAATTGCTCAAATTCACGTACGCCCTCAGAAACTCGCATGTTGGTCTTCAGACGAAATTGTGTCAATTTTGGGCAAAGACGGTGGCCCTTAAGGCGAAGTTCCATTGAGGTACTTTTACCAATATGAGGTAGTGAAGGTGATGGACAGCATTGCCACCGAGTGGGATGAGAAGGACAGAGAGGGAATATCAAGGAAGCCGTGAGATACAGCATTGCCACCGAGTGGGATGAGAAGGACAGAGAGGGAATATCAAGGAAGCCGTGAGATACAGAGGATTAATAAAGAACGAGTAGAAGATAAAACATGATGAAATTATGAAACCAATTAATTGACACACACACACACACATATATATATATTGTTTTAGTACCCGCTCGGGTTATACGCCTATGTACTAATTACAATAATGAGTTAGGTATGAGGAAGGTTGAACTTATAGGAAGTGTACCCGCATTTGTGTGGAGAGAAATTGGGAAACCATTTAGGAAACACCACCTATCTCCCCGTTATCCATTGCGAGAGTGGTGCCTTAGACCATGTGGCCACCGAAGCGGGTCTCTTTATTAATCACACGAGGAGTTTTCTCTTGTCTACCCTTTTGGAAGTTTTTGCACCTTTTTATAATTTTTTAACCATTTTATTTCTCTTAACCCTTTTATCCTTTATAATTTTGGTATTCTAGAAAATACTAGATGCTAAAGTACTAATTAAATAAATGGTTTTACATGAGGAAGGTTATATTTATAGGAAGTGTACCCGCATTTTCGTGGAGGGAGAGTGGAAAAAACATGTGGGTAAAACCACCCTTAGTAATGTAATTTTTTACAAAATTAAAAAATGTCCTTCTCACTTCTCTATTTCCAGTCCAATAGTGCAGTTGTATGTCTCCCTCCTAAATCTGAGGGATCCGCAGTTCGATTCGCTGGAATAAGAAACTTCACTTTAGTTTATTTGTCGGTTAGAAGAATGAGCTTTGTGTACTTTCTAATAGAGACTGTTTTTATAAGAAACCTTTTATTTGAAGACTAAAATCTCACGTTGCCACAAATCACCTATCCTCGGAGTGTGGTCTGTACCAAACAAAGTTTCGAATTGCCACCCTTAAACCCCCTATACCTATATTTTGAGTTATTACGGTGGTTTTCAATTGATGATAAAATGAATTCAAACATATTTACTGTCAAAAAAAAAAATCCAATTTAACAGAAAGAGAATACATTGTGTGGTAAAGATAATATTATTTTAATCTAGACCATGTAAAACAGTCTAGGCCTTAGTCCCAATATCAAACAGACAGACGGTAAAATCAAATTTTATTTATGGTTCAACATCCACCGAAATTTCAAGGTTGATTTTTTTTTCTTGATGATTACATCACAAACCTCGGTGGTATTTAATCTAATACTATGTCCATCTTACTCCACTCGAGCTAAATTTAAACCACTGACGGTAATGTCTGAGGGGCTGGTTCGCCGATACATGTATTCCCACATCTATCTTCCTCGCCCATAGCCTCCAACTCAAAGCGATTTTACCAACCCATCTGAGGAATGTTGTTGAAAAAACTTATAAACGGTTTTATGTATCATTCTTGTAATAACGTCTAGTGTTTTAATAAATGTATTAAACGTGTTTCGATTCGTTTACTTTCCTCAGCTTCCTACTTTATTTAGGTAGCGATGGTTGGCAGGGGGAGGGGGGGCACAAATACTTTCGATAGTGAATTAATTGAAAAATAATTAAATTAGCGAATACTTTTGAAAAAAATCTAGCCTGAGGTATTGGGAGACCAAAGTAAAAACAGTGTTATAAATACCTCGTGACGTCCGCCCTTGGAACAAGTGGGTCAGAAAGTAGAAAAAAAATTACCTAACTAGTCTTAGGTATTACGAAATTAGCAAATACATGCCCCCAGGGACGGTTGAGCAAAAAATTATGAAATAATAGAAAAACTCGCGGCATGACCTGGGGGAGAGGGGGGGCTAAAGATTTATTTATAGTGTGGCAAGAAATCCTTCAATCTACTCACTGAGAACATCCCCCCCCCCCTTAATTTTACATATATTTACAATCAGTTCTAATAACAAACAATATTTTCTTTAAATACAGCATTTTATTTTCGTGTGGTGAGTATAAAAACACCTACTTTAGTTTAGTGACACACATCCAGTTGTACCAACACTGAATTTAATTATCTTTAATTCCCAACTAAAAAAACTTTGAACTTTCTTAAACATGGTAAAATTCAAGATGACTAGAATTCAAAAAAATATAAATTATATATATATATATATAGGTTTATTTATAAAATTGTAGGTACCAGAACGCACTACCAGGGGGTCTGGAGCCCCCTCCCCCCATAACTTAAAAAATGCTTCAAAATACAAGTTTTCAAGCCATTATTTTCTTCTAAAAATAGAAGAAAATGTTTTAAAATCCATCGTAATGTGATTGTGTTTGAATGAATTTCGTGGTACCGGAACGCCGTTCCGCCACGTTCCATCAGGAGTTAAACACTGTATAGGGGAAGGTGGGGAAAGTGAACCGAGAGGTCAAGTAAAATATGTACTTTACAGTGCTGCTGCCTGTTGACGATTGTCATAAACCTCTTCTACATAACCAGCTTAGATTATAGAACAAGTACGGTGAACATCGCAGCAACATGTAAATAGTGGCTGCCATTTATTATTTGTCTTCACACTCTTGGTAAGTTTTGAAACTCACTATTTTGTGTATTATGAGCACATTTATATAGAAATAATGTTGATATTTTATTTATGGGCTACTTAAATATCAAGTTGACGTGTTATTTAACGATATTCATTTTGAAGCTACACTTTATAAGAAAATTACATGTCATAAAAAAATGGCGTCATGGGGTGAAGTGAAATATCCTGTTCCCCTTTGCCCCTCCACTCATTGTTCCTTATCTCCACACACCACCTCAATTCACTACAAGCAGAGCACAACTGCTGATTATAAATTATTTCCCTCCCATTCAAACAGTCATCTAGCTGTAATTATGTCCAGCCACAGCCACCAGACATTCTATAGTCAAGCCATCCAAAATACTAAGCTGTGGTATCAAAAACAAATGGGTACTTTGTCTTCTGCTGAAAGAGGAACCACAACAACAGCTGCAATATGTCTTAGTGCTTCTGGGCAATATATCCCTCCCCTAATGATATTCCCAAGAGCAAGACACAATACAGAGTGGGTGGGACATGCACCCCCCGGCACAGTTTTGGTTTCCATCCATCTGGATGGATTTAAACAGAAATATTTTGTCCTACCTGGTTCAACCATTTTCTAAGTCACACAAAACCTACGCAGGATAATCCTGTATGATTAATCCTAGACGGACATGCAGCAACACATACGAAAAACGTTGAATTTTTCGAATCTGCGAAGGCAAATCACGTCTACGTGTTATGTCTACCTCCTCACACGTCTCACCGTTTACAACCACTCGATGTATCGTTCATGTATCCTTTGAGTGTTATCTATACCAAGGAATGTGAAACCTGGTTAAGAAACCGTCCAGGAAAAGCGATAGCACTTAAACAAGTAGGATTCTTGTTTGGAAAAGCTTATTTACGAGCGGCAACTCCTAATAACGCAATAAGTGCAGTCCAGAAAACTGGAATTTATCCAGTGAATGAACATATTTGTCTTGAAGAAGTCTTTGCGCCAAGTGAGACTACTAACCATCCTTTAGCTGAGGAGTTTGCCCAGAACCTTGAAAATGCTTCAGAAATCACGCCTGAAGCTGAACCAACAACAGTTCCTTACCACCAACACCTCAAAGAGACACAATGTTGCAGAGTTAAAGTCTGTACACGACTTCCAGGATACACTACAGTTCGTCTAACACCCAGTGGTATGTTACCAATCCCTCAAGTATAAAGAAACACAGGAGACAATAGAAGTAGGACTCACAGAAATAAGGGTAGAACAGCTGTCCTTAAATCAAGCCCATACATTCGTGAGCAAGTAACAAAGACTCTTAAGAAACCCGATATTAGGACTACGAAAAGAAAGTTATCCAATTATATGTTTTCGTCTAAGAATGTAATTGGGGCCAAACAAAGCAAACAGAAAATGGGCATATTAAAACCAAAAAGGCGCAAAAAATTGTCAGGTGGAAACTGTCGTATGTGAAGATACAGATATAGAAGAAAGTGTGGAGTGCAGAATGTGTGGTGGGGAGTAGGGTAGGAGCAAACCAGGAGCAGGATGGGTAAAATGCCAAATTTGTTGTCAATGGTCTTATGAAGATTGCACCTTTTTTGATGCTAAGATGCAAACTACTTTAATTTGTTACTTTTTTAAATAATGTTATTAACATTTAATTTTATTGGGAAACTATCATGCAACTAAATGTTTTTCTGAAGTTATTTGGTCTACTTTATGTATAAAACTAATAATATTTCTCTTTTTACTTGTATGTATATCGTTTCTGTGTAAATGAATGATAAATCTTGCATTTATATTAAATGAGTAAAGCTCTAATGACATTGTTTCCTTTTGCCTCACTTCCTGATCCACTTTGCCCCAACATTGGGGTAAAGTGAGACGAAAAACATACTTTTTAAATTAAATTATTCTATAAAACCATATTAAGCAACACTGTTTTTTTTAAATAAAGAAAGGTTAAGGAAAATGAGGATATGTTATCGGAAGTTGTAACTCAATTTTTAGAGTTGCTATCCAAAAAAAACTGAAGCTTGTTTCGCTTCCCCTATTTTTTTTGATCTTACCTGTGCGTAAATCAATAATATCCATTTTACGAACTATCAATATGAAAACATTTTATTATTTAGCAATGAATACAGACTCCCGTTGTATCGTAGTCTTCAGTGGCTACAATTAGAACTAATTGTCAGATAAGTTCCAAATTACGCTACCAGAATGAGCCTCTAGCATGTGTTAATACCCATTTTTTACATGGTTTTTAATTTCCTAAGCGGGCTATATGAACAACGTAATTCAATCTGTCAGGAAACAGCTGATTTTGTGTATTTTTTAAATTCAATATATTTCACTGCTAGCAACCTGGACATCTTATTTTATTTCATGATTTCATACTATTAATATTTTTTTTAACAAAGGTTTTTTTTTTGAAGTGGGCTCTTCTTTGAATTTGACAATTCATTCTTTGAATTCGAATACTTTTTCAAACGATGGGAGACGGAAGTGACCCGGACAATTTAAACGAAAATGAGAGGCTTCCAAATCAATCATCTTGAGTGATTATGATATTCTCGTCCGCGGGATTAGAAATTATTTATATTACGAGTGAGAATTGTGTTCACATCAAGAAATGGTTTTAAATAATAGCCTGATGTGCGAGGAACCTACAGGTGGGTGTTGCCCAATATTACTTAATCTAAATTACTACAGTTGAATTCTCACCAGAATTTTTCTAAGTAGTTTTCAAGAAGAGATTTTTTCATTTTTTTTTTGGTAACATAAAATGTAATCCAAACTACATCTACAAGAATCTAAAACCAGCGGTGAGCCAACATACGTTAAATGCAAGCTTCAATAGTAAATTTAGCTCAATCAAGTCGTCAATTAAGGAAATTATGCTTCAAAGTAATTAATCATATCATTTAAATTTTTCAAAATACAAATTTTCTGACATTTTGTCCTTCATGGAAACATATATAGACTACCTATATATATTACTAAAACTTTAATTGTGCATATCATAATAAAATTTATTTATACTTTTCATTGTCTAATCATAACATAATCTATATTATTATGTTAAAGAATGGTCAGTTTTATAATCCAATTTCAACAATATAAATTTACTTTTTCTTATTCAAAATAATTTGCTTCTGGTCAAGTAAATACTACTATAAATTGTTTTCTTTGTAAACTGGAATAATTTCATGTTAATCCTAGCGTGTATTAGTGAAGCTTCACAGGAATAGTTCAAGGAATTCTAGAGACGACTAAAAATATAAGACAAACAAGTGATTCAAGTTTGTTTTTCTTTCTTCATTAAATGTTTTACCCTCATACATGGCTTATTCTCAAGGCAACATATTTATATTGTTGAAGATTTTTTTTTTTCTGTGTTTGTCTTTTTGTAAGGTATTGTTGATATCCATGACTAGGTATGGAGCATTATGTTTGTTGGCTGATTGTCAAAATAGCCAGATATGTTATACAAGGTTGTAACTAACCTAACACCCCCTCCCCAAGTTGGCCCGGGATCATGAAATCTCATGCAATGAGCTTAGCATATTTTTCAACCGGATGATATGAATGAAGTGATATATCTCTCATTATAAAATACAAACAACAGTTTATAGTTGTTTTTTCTCACAGCGCGAGACACGGTGTCTTACCTTACATAACGAGAATGAATTTAGGATGTTCGAAAAAAGAGTGCTTTGAAAGATATTTAGGTGACCTGGCGGTTTACGGGTAAGGTGTTAGACCTCAGTGCTGGGGGTATCTGATTGCCAAACCCTTCCTTCACCTCTGACAATACGTGGATTAATCAAAACTTGTGAATGTGAGGAATACCAGGTCTCCACCGTGGTTCGGATTCCACGTTAAACTGTAGGTCCTCCATTTCATCTCACAATCACCCTACCATTGCACATTGGCGTAGTTGCATACAGCCAGAACGGGTAGTAAGACGCGGTGCTAATAAGAATAATAATAATAATAATAATA
>CABFWB010003385.1:3380-23493 GCA_902151455.1 Timema bartmani
TTCTCCTCACTAATCACCACCGCAAAACGAGCTGAGAAACTAAAAGCCCCACACACACATTTCTAGTAGACTACGTCATTTCTTATTAATAAAAGAAAAAAGATATTTAGTCCGGACAGTGATTGGATAAAAAAACACTACACAGATGCTTAAGATAATTATTGTGATTAGTGAATATTTTTATATGTGAAAATACAATCGGGGGTTTGATCCCCGTACGGGTCAACTAAGTGAGGAGAGGGGAGTGTTGGAGGGATAAGATACAGTATGGTATTTTCTTACATCCATTTCCTAAGTAATTAATTGGCAAATTTCCTTGAAATTCGTCCTTTTAGAGTAGTAGTTTAAGTCTAATTTTCAGCAAACTAACATTAAAAAGACTTGAGAAGATCAGGTGGACAAGCAGGCTGACAAATGAACAAGTCCTAAGAAGAACTGGTGGACAAACAGGCTGACAAATGAACAAGTCCTAAGAAGAACAGGTGGACAAGCAGGCTGACAAATGAACAAGTCCTAAGAAGAACTGGTGAAAAGAGAACCATTTTGGATGTGATTCTTCGGTACTAAGCAAACTAGATCGGAGACCTCCTAAGGAGGAACTGTCTTCTGTACGACGTCATAGAAGGAAAAAGGAGCTTAGGAAGGAGGAGGACTTGAAGGAAAGAAAAACATTCTGGAAGCTGAAGGAGGTAGAGGACACTTCGTATTGGCGGTCTAAGTTCAATGACAAAAGGAATGGACCTGTCGTAAGACAGAACACTTAATAATAATAACAATAATAATAATTAGTTACGCGAAATATAACAGTCAAATCGGAACAAGATTTTCAATCAATATAGTATTGGAATGAGAAATGTACAGTCCAATTTTGATATGAAGGTCCTTTTTATTAGAAAATACATTTTATATTTTTTTTGCGTCCAAATTGATGACGTTTTAGTGATATAATTTTAAGTTCATAGATATTATCTAATAAAAACGACGAACCACCACTAGCGGTGGGGAAAACACTGCCTAACCTTTGGTATTTACATATCTTTTAGTCTGGGCAGTTTAAGAAGGGGGCATAGTCCTATTGTTACTTCCTTTTATTCAGCATATGCGGATATTTCACTGTCCTGTCGGTTTTATTTGGCAATTTCAGAACTGACAAGAAAACGATTCATTCGCTTTCACACTAGGTCGCTTAAGTACTGTGTCTAACTGCACGCGATCGTACTCGTCCCGGCGTACTTAGTTCGGATCCTGACCGGGTTATTGTACGGCCTGATCACTCTGGATTTACGTCAGTCAGTTTATATCCCGGCGCTAGATTTAAATGTTTAAATATATTGAGTTCTGGTTCCAGGTAGTTTACTTTTTCAAGTTGCAAGTGTTATTTGTTCTGACCTTTAGCATCATTGCGTGTAGGAAATCTTAACAAGTTTCGGCTCGTAAAAACTCCGGCTTTATTAATGGCTCAATTTAAAACAATACCTAACCTCAAGGCTAGCTAAAGTTTGTTCACGATAGGTTTTTACTTGGATGACAGTTCGAAAAGCATATGTTTAGGTTTTTGGGTCGCCAACATTAGTAAAAGATCACTGTTTTGTTATAAATGTAAAGTTTTTTAAAAATTAACTTACCTGTTATATTTTACATTTAAAATAACGTACACTTTTAAGTTTTCTTACACTGTTTCGTAGCTTTTAATAATTTTATTTTATCCCACTCGAAACAATATTTTAAACATAACTAAAAGTACTTATTCTTCGTTTCGGAACGTTATTGATTATGTGCAATATGATGCATACATTAATACCTTTTAATACAGGCATCGTATTTACTTGGAAAAGAGAAAATACTTGTCATTTTTTATATATATAATAAATGATTTTATGATTATTTTATTGTATTTCAAAATATTTAACTGAATAAAATATTTTTTATCCTCTGCGTGGGTGCATCATTGTAAAGAATTTGTTTCCTTCACATTCAACCACATGGTTTAAATTCTTCGGTCGCCATTTCGAAGCTATATTTGTTAAACCTTTTGTCAAAGTGTTGTGAATAATAATTTTTTTAAGTGGAATAAAACGATAGATAAGCTTTGTGCCCGACCTAAAAAAAATATAAATAATATTGGCCTAAATTACTGTGGTTAACTATCACATTCACATAATAACTCTTCTTTCCAGCTATTTATTTGCCAGATATGTTCGATCAGTTTGGATGCGTAAAGGAGTTTGAACAGGCGGCCCACTGATTCATCAGCCTTTTCCCATTAGGTGTAATCGATCGACACACCATCGTTAATCTTCATACTTTTTATCATCCGCTAACCTGATCCACGTAGAATAGTGGGGATACAATATACGACCAACTCTCTGATGGCACACTATTATGATCTCGTAGATGAAGTGGGCAGACCATTAGCGCTCTTTGTAAACTAGTAAGTGTCGACCCTGGTGGTCTTTGGGTAAAGTGCTCACCTCAGGACCCGATGTTCGTGGGTTCAAACCCAGTTGAGGTCGATGGATTTTCCTTTAGGGATACAAATCCGTAGCACAACTTCCTTCGGAGGGAGAGTAAAGCCGTCGGTCCCATGTCGAGTATGGCATTTAAAAGCACCCTGGAAGGTATTTGAAAATACCTTTCTTGGCAAAATTAGTAGGCTCTTTCGCTCTCGCTCATAGAAATTCTCCCGTGCCGATATAATCAGTCGGTTCAGAAATTGTTAGTTAAATACCTCAAATAAATGGGGGAGAGGGGGGAACTAGTAAGTCCTCCTAACTTAAATCTTAAATTTTAGTTTTCGGCTGGCAATAATGACGATCGCAATTCATCGGTCGATCAGAGGATTGCTGGTGTAACAAAACATGGTTTAAAATCTTGTGTTCAATTTTCACCCATTCTTGCTGAGAAGCATCGCCTCAGAGCACATGTTACAACTCTGATAGTAATTGTTGCTTGATGCTACTTGTTGCAGGTATCCAGGACATGGACGTCAGCTACACTAACATACTGGAGGATGCACGTCCGTATTTCCAGGGTCTTCCTTCTCCCGTGTCTGCCGCCAACAATTCTTCCTCTCAACCTCCCCAACAGGGATCGGTAATAAACACCGAGCACTCTAGCAACTCCATTCCTCGGTATGACATCAACCATGGGCGACCCGCCCCTCCACCCACCTCCGCGCCGCAACCAATCCACCACCAACAACAGACTCCCTCACCGGCCGCTTCAGTGCTCTCCTATTGGCCGTCGTCGCAGGCGGCGGCGGCTCCGAACGCTGTTTACCAGAGATCCAAAGAGCCTACGGCGATCCCCAACCAGACGCCGCAGGCTCATTACTCTTCGACGAAGACCTCCGCGGCTCCCAAAACCCAACCGCACACGGTTTACAATGGAAGCCGACTCGACCAGTCGCAGTTGGCGACTTATCAGCACCAGAATCACCAACAGCAGTCAGGGAGGTCTCAAGGGCACAACCTACCGCCAATAGCGGCACTGTCAAACTACCATGCTAGCCGAAGTAGCGCTGGAGGGGTCACGAGAGAATCCGTCGTGGCCAACACTGCTGCCTCGCATAGACTGAACAACCAACCATCTCATCAGCAGCACCATGCCGTGTCTCTTGGCACGGTGGCCACCAAAGTCCCTTCCCTTTCTTCTCATAGGATCCAGCAAGAGTATGCTGTACCGCAGCAAAATCACTCTCAATACGCCACTACCAACAGTAACTCTATCGGTGGTCACCATACTGAGATGCCATACGGCCACCGCGGAGTTTCTAAATACCAACAACAACAACAACAGCAACAACAACAGCAGCAACAACAGCAGCAACAACAACAACAGGCTAGTGCCGTACCTTCCGCTTATAGCAGTTACACTGCGCCGGCATCCAGTACACTGTCTTCGTCATCTTCCTCTGGTGCTGTGTACCAATTGTCTTCCCACCACCAGCCCCAACAAACCACGTCCCAGCAGCAGCAGCAGCAATACGCTTACAACCACCCCCACCTTCAGGCGGTAACAGACGGCCATGGAAAACAAGAGCAAACACCTTCCTCCAAACACGCTCGCCAGTATTCCACACATCAGGTTAGTACTTGTGGTAATACTTAATATAACTATTCTCTACTTATTTGTGGTTAATTTAATTTCCAGCACCAATGGAAGTTTTTGAAATTGTTCATTAAAATAAAGTTGTATGGATTGTTTTGTTTCAGGGGTATTATGGGTCTACGGTACCGGGTAGGCCCGCGCCCCCAACTGCTACACCTGTGAATAACTCGACTCTCTCGAACGGCCATCAGAGGCTTTCGTCGTCTTCCTCGTCTACTCTCACGGCCCTTAGTTCTTCATCGCCAGTTGTTCGTAGTGGAAGCTCCGCCACGGCAAGTCGTAGCAAACGGGAATCTCCTTTAGACCTCTCCGTCAAGACAGTCCGACAATCGGCAGACTCTACGGCGAAAGACGATACAGAGGGTGGATTTGGCATGCCGAGTTTTTCTCCCAACACTTCATTGGTTGGTGGTAAAACCACGCCCAATATTTCGAGAGGCCATACGCCACAGCAACAAGGAGGTGTGTTGTCATCTCTTCATTTGCCTTCGGGTGTCACGTACCCGTCTTATGAACGAGGTTCTAGCAGACCCTCCCCTACAAGCAATGCTCCTGCGGCACCTTCTGTCGGAGTTCCTAAGGTTGATTTTCTTCCCAACTTTAGTGCCCCTCATCACAGTTCTTCTCAGCCCAGTAGTTACCGGACTGATAACCAACATCAGTCGGTTAGAACAAACCACCACCAGCTCCCTTTTGCCTCGCAACAAAACTCATCAACACAAAACCTTCCCCACGTCGCTAGTATTAAGAAGAGTTTGCCCACATCGATAAACTCTCACGCTTCTTTATACGACACGAAGCAATCTCAGTACTACACAGGAACTGTTCCTTCGAATCAACAGAGACATTCAAGTAGCAGCAGTAGTGGTAGTTCTAATAATTCAACTGGTTCAACCATGCTCCCACCGTTTTCCGCCACAACGAACAACCACTACCTTCCTACTACCTATGAGGCCAATAAGATGTTATCGGAAACATCACCTGTTTATAGTGGAAACAGACTAGATTACCTACCTAACCGCAACAGTGCAATGGGGACTGGCCCGTACTACCAGGCACCCTCCACATCTGCTTCGGTTGGTCACAAGAGAGTAAGTGAGACTGTGAGGCGATCATCAGCACCAAAAGTTCCTAAATTGGCAGATCCATGGAGGCATGCTATGGACCAACAGATTGAGCAAAGGTTGTCGTCGTACACTACAGCAAGAGCTCAACAACAACACATTCAACAACCGCCACAACATGTTATACCGCAACAACTTGCTCAATCACAACACGTTCAACCACCACCACATGTCCAACCACCACCACATGTCCAACCACCACCGCATGTTCAACAACCACCGCATGTTCAACAACCACCACATGTTCAACAACCACCGCATGTTCAACAACCTCCACATGTTCAACAATCTCAACATGTTCAACAACCTCAACATGTTCAACAACCTCAACATAGTCAGCAGCCACAAGTGAATGGAAATGTTACAAATAGCGCCAACACAAACCACCTTCAGGAGTCGCAATACTCTTCACATCACCATCAAAGCATGTTGCAGCAGCAAGGTCATCACCAATTACAGCAAACAAACCACCTGCATCAGACTACAACTACATCCAAAGGCTCAACGACATCTCTTCTTAACTATTCTCATCATCAAACGCTTTCCCACAGCAATTCATCTTACACTCACATTTCAAACCCTTACCCAACGCAACAGGCCTCGCATAATAATAGTCAGCTCCCATCCCCCCGAGGCAACTCCTTACAGAAGCTGTTAACTTCATCTACCACCGCACAATCGCAGGACATCGTGAGAAATGCCGCCTTAGGTGGGGTGGCAGACAAGAGAGTACTTAGTATATTGAGAAATAGTCTCGAAATTAAAGAAGCTAGAATGACACAGCTCCAAAATCAGCTACAGCAAAGTGCCCATCTTCAGAGACAACGCACGGCATCTTTACAACAAAATCAACAGATGAACCAATACCTAACTTCTCCTACCGAACAAATGTGCTATGTTCAAAATATGACGGCTCAACAACCTGAGGCGCCAGTTCAGTTGATTTCCCACCAAAAACCTTCGCCTTCCCCAACATTGCCTCCAACGTCCAGACATAATCTTCCAACAATGACTGCCGGTTTAGAAAACGACCAGTCTGTCGTGGCGATGACCAAGCTTCATACGCAGAAAACAATTAATCCTGTTGGAGGTGATGAAGATTGTAGACCTGCCATGACAAGGATTCACAATGAACCCCAGAAAATACGAAGAATTGATACTGAAAATGTTCATAGCAATATGATGAGCAACAGTGCCCCAGGGGGCAATGGAGATTTAGATGGGTTGGCTGCATATCTAGCTGCTCGTATAAGGACAAAAGCAGAGCTTAAACAGGTAAATCAAATTAAATACACTTCATTGAAAATGTTTTCTTTTAAGAAACCTATTTTACTTCATAGACAGTTTAAATTATTTTAGTGTTGCTTTGTTATAGTCTTTTTCCTATCGTATGTTTCAGGTTGGTCCACTTGATGAGATGAATTCTTCAGGACAGCAGCAGTTTCGAAGTCCTACGCCTGTCTCCAGCGCTGTATCAGTGTCCAACAGTTCTGTCCACTCCTCCCGGACGACTCCTGGTACTCCAGTGGTTTTTTCGCCGCAACCTGTCCAAGATTCTGGCGTCGAGTGTGACCAGAGCAGTGCAAGAATGTCTTCAGAACAGGTTCCCTCGAGTGTCCAACACTCAATTCAGGGCAACAGCGGAGGAACTCAAAGCAGCGGCAGTCCTCCAAAGCTGACTCGGGAGAGGGTAGCATGCCCGCCTAGGAGAAGGTTGTTCAGTCGTCCCGACGAAGAGCTGGGGGGGAGCGGTGCGGTTAGCGTTGCAGCGGTGCCGGTCGTCTTACCGGTGACATTAGCTCCTCCTAGGGATATGTCCGGGCTGAGGAGCTCTTCAGAAACATCCGTGTTTGACTTCAGAGACTCTGATTCTGAAGGGGAGATGCCTGTTCTTGAAAGGCAGACACTTGACGAGATGAGAAGAGACAGAAAATCTCACACCAAACAAACCCAACCTTTGACAGCAGACAAATCAAAGGAAGTTTTGGTTGAGGTGAAGATTGAAAAGGTGGATGTAGAAGAGGGTGAAACGGACACTGATCCCATCTGGGGAAATATGTGTGATAAATTTATGGAAGAACTGAAACAAGGTACTCACAAGATAAAGAAACGAGGCAGGAGAAAAAAGGCATCACCAACTGCTCCGATTACTGCGCGTTCTAAAAAGATGGAGAGCAAAGCTATCAAAGAGGAGGTGATTGAGGAAAATGAAAAAACAAATGTCACCATTGAGAATGTTGATGCCAATAAACATATGCCGACAGTTTCTAAGAGAAATGACACACCTGAGACAAAAGATGAATTACTAAGAAATGTGGATGAGCTCCTTGAAAAGAAAAACAATATTTTAAGGAAAGCTGACTGTGGAAATGAAACAAAGAAGTCATTAGATGTCAAGACTGAGGTGGACATTGAAAATGGAACAACAGTAAAAGAGAAAACATTTGAAAATAAAGAAACATTTGAAAATGACAAAGAAAAGTTAGATAAGGTTGTAGTGAAAAAGGAAGTTATTGAAGAAAAGAAAAGTAAAAGAGGGAAATCACCATCAAAAGAAAAGTTATTAGAAAAGAGCAGGGATAAACCAAAAGAAAAATCAGTAGAAAAGGATAGGTCATCTGAAAGGAAAAATAAATCTGTGGGAAAAGATAAATCACTCGATAGAAAAGAGCAAATGGCTACCAAGAAAACAGAAGCATCAAAGAAAGTTAAGAAAGAACTCAAAATTGCCACTAAAGACATAAGGAAGTGGGAGAGTGACAATGTTCCTATAGTTAGGCGTAGTAGAGGTAGGCCAAGGAAAAACATTGTGACAGAAAAAGAAGTTGATAAAGATGTAGATGATGAGATAAGTTTAGCAGAAATGAAAGCAAGGTTAGGTAAGTCTGAGAGTAGCAAAGAGGTGTCTGTGGCTGGGAGTGATAGTAGTACTAGTAGTGAAAGTGAATTAAGTGGTAGTGAAGAGGAAGTGGACACAGTTGCACGAAGGCTGCGCAAGAGAAAATGCCAAAGCAAAGAAGAAAAGTGTGATAGGTCAGCGGTGGGGATGAGACTACGGTCCAAAGACTCTTCTTCGTCGTCGGTTACCCCGAAGAAAGAATCACCGCCTGATAAAGGAAAAGCAACCCCAGTCAAGCTAGAAATTTCTGCCAAGACGAACCCTGTGATCAGTAAACCTTCATTTGGTGATGGCTCAGATTTCCGACCGGGATGGGAAGAGGAACTTTATCGGTTTAAACGTTCCCTTCGCATGCCACTGAGTCTCATCAACATTCCTAGACCTTCCAACAGAATGTCAACATCGTTGCCGGATTTAGATCCGTATCCAAACTCACCGTCTACTTCTACCATAGACTCTTCGGATTTCAACCCTGATCTTCGTAATACTGTAGCTACAAATCTTTTCAATTCAAGACAAACTTGGAGTTCGTTACGAAGTGATTTAGCTGATAGTGATATAGAATCAATTTCCAATATTTCCACGAACTGGAATCCAGTCCTTCGCGGAGACGAAATTGCTGTGGATTCTGAAGAAGCAACCTCATCGACAACATTGTCTGCCAAAAACAAAACTAAACTCAATAGCAGCTGTAATTCATTATTGAATGATTTACTAAACAGGTTTAGTCAGAATATTTATCCGCCAAAAAAGTCAACCGAATCTAAAGATGAAAAAAATAGTGTTAATCTTCTCTCCCGAACTAAATCTAAAACACCAGAACCTAAATCAACATCAAGTCTAGGTATTGAACTTAGTAAAGACTCGTCAAACTCAATGGGTAAAGTGGGTAAAAAGAGTTTTAAGAAACAAGATAATAAAATTTTGAGTAAAAACTCTGTAAAAGAGGGCAAAAAAGTCTGTGATATAGATGATTCTGTTTATTTAGGTTATTTCCGCAAGAAAGGTATGAATGATTTTCGTGACGCATTTCTCAAGAATCGTGGGATCTTAGGAGAGGGTTTTTCTCCCACTGTGTTTAAATCCAGGACGAGAACCGAAACACTTGTAATGCGGCAAAGAGCGACAGTTCGTGAAGTGTTTGGCGCGGATCGCCCTGCGTCGGCGCCTCCGGCATGCAGGGACGATAGTTTGGAGGAAGTCGACAAAGAAGGGTTTGGAGGTGATAACAGTGCAAGGACAAACGGTGAAAGTGTGAACAAAACCCCCGGGGGATTACGAAGTGCTGCACTGCTGCGTAGCAACAAGGCTGTTTTAAACTCTAAACGACGGTTACTCCACGGCAAAATTAGAAGGAATCACGATTTGCTTCGAGTTCTTGCGACGAAAAAGCTTTCTAGTCTGGATATTGGAACCCCTCATCCACTCGAGTCGGATCCTGCGCTTCTACTTCCTCGACTAGAAGGGCCAGACCAAGACATTGCCGTTCTGCCACACTCTCCAGCTGTTGGGAAGCGCATTAAACTGCGTTCAGTGCGAAGGAAATTTCGGTCAGGATTCGACTACATCCGCAAGAAAAAGAAATATCAGAAGAAAGATGTTGACTTGGAAGGAACCAAAGAAAAAAGGAAGGTAAGACATGAGTTTCTTTTTCAACTTTTATACTCTTTTTCATAATATTTTGTGACCTAATTTCTTTTTATTTTACTAAACATTCCCATTCCCATGAACATTGGTAATACTCTATGAATAGTAAGGAAAATTCTTAATTCACAGAAAGAGTAAAAAATAAATCTGTAAACTTGAACCACACGCTCATTAATTTATTTTAATTTAGCCAAAATCAGAATGAAATTAAAATTGAAGTAAAATAAGTTGCTAGAAAATGAGTAATAAGTAATTTTCACTTTAAATAAGGAAATAATTTTAATGGTTACATCATCAGTAAAACCAAACATATTCAGGCACAACTGAGCATTCTAAGGTGTTATACTCGCATTGTGATTGGTCGACATTGAGGTCAAGGTTCAAAGGATGGTTTCTTCTTCATCTCTTCTCACAAATGTGGAAACACTGTCAGGTTGACAGCTACCCTCCTCATTCCTACTTCTTATATTACCTTATGTTTAAAAGGTTATTAAAAACCTAGTAAACTCGACTTTCATTTTGAACGAGATGATAAGGGCTACACTTGAAGGGTCTAATTACAAGAGCAGACTATACGTAAACTTTGTCTCATCAAGGGAAAACCTGGAAAGATCAGGACATTTTCTGAAAACGGGGAAATGTCAGGGAATGTAATCAAAAGTAAGGAAATTTAGGTACATAACTAATATTACACCTGAACATTTAACAAAAGTGAGATATTTTAATTTCTCGAAGTTAACAAAACGTATTGCCTAGACACGGTAGTCTTAACATGAGATGGTTAAACAGGGCTTGTTTTTTTTATAACACATTTACACAGGGACACAATCAATGCCTTAACATTAAATACTGGAAAAATAACTTGTAAGAATGTTAATATTTAGCAGCTCTCGGAATGGTTTTCTAAAATATGTGATCAATGTAAGAAACAAAAAAAAAAAATAGCATTCACCAAGTAAAACTGTATAAAAAAAAGGTTATGTCAGGAATATTTTTAAACGTTGTATTGAAAACCTGGAAAAGTCGGGTAATTCTCTAATAAAAGGTTTGTCGACACCTTGACTCACCAAGTGGTGCGAGAGGAGCTGTAAGTGAACCTGTGAAAGGGTCTCGTCACCTGATTGGAACCTCCGCCTTCACCTACAATAATAAAACATTACCTCTTCAGCCAACGGTGGTCTCATGAGCCCCAACGGTAACACCTAACTTACATTCCAATTTTCATAGCAAAGGGCTCTTAGAAAATACAAACTTCTTTTTTTTTTTGCTATCAACATTGATAACATTTTACTATATTACTGGCTGGGGTTTTCTACGTGTTTTTTCTACCCCTTTAGGTAATACACCTATGTGTTAGGGATTAGGAAGGTTGAATTTATAGGAATAATATCCGCATTTGCATGGAGGGAGAATGGAAAATCATTTTGGAAAAAACCACCCTTGGCACACCCGGATTCAAACCTCGATCACCCTGTCATCGGCAGTCCAGTCTATTGCGAGAGTGACGCCTTAAACCATGTGGCCACCGAAGCAGGTGCTACTGGTGTTAATTTTTATAGGTAGTGATAATGCCGAAACAAATGTTGGAATTAAAGCATGTGGGAAAAAAGACCGCAGGGGAGGCGAACAAAGAGATGGGAGGAACAGACAACAGAAAGTGTGTGAGAAGAGAAGAATGGAAGACATTAAAAGAGGAAGATGGTGGCATTTTACTGAACTGGCCCGGGCCACAGGCTGGAAATAGTTGATGATGGTGATGATAATAATATATAACAATCATTGTAGCTTTAGATAATATGACTTTACCCGTGAAAGTAAGATTTAGTAATTTTTCTGGCTGTCGGAAAAGGTTCCACCTAAGAAAATTAGACTGTTGGTAGATAATATGGCTCAAACCAGGCATTGCATTGTAAATATTAGAAAAATTGATGAATAATTATTTAAAAGTAAAACAAACTTTTAAAACCGATCCCTGTTATAAAGTGAAGAACGCAGACACCTACACTTTGACAAGTTTTTTGGTTTGAGTGTTGTTGTTTATCTAATATTCCAGTTAATTGGCCGCCAGAAGAGCCCTTACCGCTAAGAAACCGAGTGAGGAGAGTATTTCAGAGGTATAGTTTTAACAAGATCTTTAAGCCCACGCAATACACCACTCATAATTCTATAATTACAATTAAGTAAAATTAAAATACTTAGTTCTCAAGTATAAAACTCACTTTTTTTTCCCCCCTCATAATATTTTAAAAACAAAATTTTATGTATACTTTCAACTATAAACTTATTGATTAAATTGTGTTGGTATATTTGCTTATTTAAATTGTTATTTTATTGTGCATATTTTTAGTTCTATTGTTGTATAATAAACTACCATCAAATTAAAGGGTACTGAATGTGCATTAATAAGCATGGCTCAATTCACTGTTTCCAAAACTATAGTAGCTGCACCCCAAAGGGGTATGCGAAGGCTTTCAAAGGGTATGCAATGAACCATTAAGTTTTATTAATAATCAAATATATATTTTTATATAATAATAAGTCTAACAATTTTTTGGTATCAATGTGTTTTACTACCCGTTCGGGTTATACATATTTATGAAACTTAATCTAATGGGATAAGGATAAGGAAGGATGCATTTTAGAGGTAATCTACCCGCATTTGCGTGGAAGGAGAGTGGGAAACCATTGAGGAAAAGCCACCCTTTGTACCCAAACCTCGGTCTCACCATATTCATCAGGCCAGTCTAACACGAGAGTGGCGCCTTATACCATTTAGCCACTGATATGGGATTTCACAATCCTTTCTTTCCGATGCAACAAAAGTTGTATTCAAATTTGGGAACGATATTTTAAAAGCTAGCAAAAATTTGGTTTCCACTGGAAGGGTTTGGTTAGGTCATGGCCCTGAGAGGAGTATGTGACTGGAGAAAGTTTGGGAAACATTGGTCCAATTGAATTCTTTTATCATGTATGTTTTATATAAAGGTTTTTGAAGTTTGATGATCATGTCCTAACACAATTCTCTGTGCAGTTTTCATTGCCGCGGCCAAGCTCCGAGTCTGTCCAGGATATCCAGAACGAGATCCGAGGGTGGGTTATCAATAAAGGCTTGGGAGAGACTCTTCTTCACAGGGCGGCTAGGCTAGGCTACACGGTGAGTCTTCGTTCCACGCCACTGTGCGTGGTCATTTGCTCGCTTGGTACATAAATTGCTGTATTAAAGTATCGAGTTCAGTTCACTTTTAAGGCATTATTTTCTTAAAAAACACACACATAAACACTGTCTTCTTATTTTCTCATATAGCGAAAGTATTGTAAGCATGAACATTTTTGACATTGAGATTATGTTGGATCTTGATGTTTTATATGCCTCCGAAATAAAAAAATAAAAAACAGTGCATTTTACAACTCTTTAGGTGTGATTGTCTGATGTTTTTACCTGATGGAATTTATTCAAACTTTATATTTAAATTTGATTTGTTCACACTTCAAGACAAATTCTAGCTCTGAAATTAAGAATAATAGTTGACAGATGAGAGATTTTTGAATATTTTTAAAAAAAATAGCTTTAAATTTTTTGTTTAAAATGAATATCTGAAAGAGGGTTTTATATAATAAGTAATACTGTATACTTGTTTTTCAGATAAAATTAAAATCAAGGGAGGGTTTAATTATGATCAATTTTCTTTTTAATTTTGTTCAATTTATGATAGACTAAATGAGAAAATGTACAATTATTTAAACATCTATTTTAATACTAATTTTCAGGACATTGTTAGCCTAAACTATCTAATCCAAAGAAACACAGTATAAGATTGAATGTATAAGTATATACACAATTATTTGCCTGGAAAGAGGATGTAAAACCCATTGTGAGGGGTATAAAGTTCAGACCTCTTTGTATCTGTTTGTGGATCAGACTCCAGCAACTTTGGTCAGCCTTAAGAGGACTGTCTAATTATCCGAGATATCGCCAGTCAGATGATGTGCTTAGGTTTGACCTAAATGCCCGGGAAACGAAAGGTAAACTGGTATAGGAGCATAGAATGGATCTATATGAATAGAATGATACCATTTAATAGGGAGGGTCACAACTCAGATTGTATTTATTGTCATTTGTAATTTCCTCCTCCTTCTCTGTTTGTTCTCCTACTGGCAGAAAGCTACACCCAAGAACGTTATAAACCCACTTGGTTTCTAGTGTCTAGGAATTTCTACTCGACTATTCTAGCGCCTCAAGGTGCAAATGTAATGGACGTTAAAAAAGGACAGTGTTTTTTGCATGGTTTTTTAGCTTTTTTTTTTGCCATGGTAAATAAAATATTGCTCCTGTAGAAACATAAAGAGTTTAATTTTCTTCACATGGTGATATCAACAGTTGTTGAATATCCGTCATGGGCATAGGGACATTAGATGAGAAACTTTTTAAATGAAAAGAAAAAATCGTCATTAAATTCCAGGACACTCTTGTCAAATATTCAACAACTATTGATATCAACATGGGAAGAAAATTAAACTTATAAGTTTGTACTAGATCAATATTTCATTAATTTTGACTGAAAATATGTTTTGCTATAAAAACTGCAAAAAACACTACCCTAAAACACACTTAAAACTACTGATGATAATATCAGAACTGTTCTTAAAAGTTAATAATCATTTGTAATCAACTGTTCACTCAGGACGTAGCCGCATACTGCCTGGAGAACCTAGATATGCCGTCCTCTCCTCGCGACAACGCTGGTTACACCCCCCTGCACGAGGCCTGCTTGAGAGGACACTTGGAAATAGCGCGACTGCTGCTCATGTACGGCGCCAACGTCAGCGACTGCGCTCCGGGAGGGTTCAGGTATGTCAGCTGGTTGTAGCGCTGCAGATACTCTGAAACACAAGAGCATCATGGGTGCTTAATATTTGATAGGAAGATCCATATAAAGATATTAAATCTGCTTTGGATACGAAGTTGAGGCTTTTCTCGAGGATTCCAAGAAGCGTTTGCCTCTACAGTTCGACACTCGTGTATGCATTGCGTTGTTTTCTTCTTGATAGTTAAAAAAAATATTAATAAATCAGATTTTGTTTTGATCAGTTTAAAAATAAAGTTTTTGAATAAGAGGAGATGGAGACATATATCTTGTATCTTTACCAAAGACACTAGGTCCATTTTTTTGTTTTTGGTATAAATAAATCAAAATAAAATGTCACCTTAGTATAAAATATAGTTTTCAATGTTACCTACCAACCGAATGCTTTCACAATTGTATTTGATTCGCGAGCTTTTGTTTGGTAAAAATAAAAACCAGTAATACATTCAATTATTTCGAAACTTGTTCTGGTGGCTGCAAGCTCTGACACGTTACTCTCCCACTAGACTAGAGTGCCGATGACAGGGAGATCAAGGTTCGAATCTCAGTCGGGTGTACTGAGGGCGTTTTTTCCAAAATGGTTTACCGCTCTCCCTTTTCACGGACGTGAGTACATTTCCTTCAAATTCTATCCTACTCATTCTTAAGCTCAGAAGAGTAAGGAGATGCAAAGAAAAAAAAAAGGCAATTTTGTGTAGGTTCATTAGTGATGTTAAACTTTTGTTTTAATTTTTGGTTTGATAACGCCTTAAATTTCTATATTCAAACAAATTGTTCATAGCTTTTTTTAATATATTATCCACCTAGCCATTTCGAATAAGTTCCTCTGTGTACCACGCTTGGTGTATTTCCCTAGGCCCCTCCACGAGGCGGTCGATAACGGCAACTTGGAGCTTATCCGCCTGCTGCTGTCTTACGGAGCGGATCCGCTCCTGGAAACTTACAACGGGAGCACCCCGCTCTCACTGGCCAATAACGAGGACGTGCGCCGTCTGATGCAGCATCACCTTGCGGACGTCCAGGGCCGCTCTGCGCCTCCTTGGCACTTTGAGGGGCCTGCTTCTTTCTTCGGTAGGTGTAGCACAGGTCAGAACTTTACTCTTGGCTAGCAAGACCGACTCGTCTTAAGCTGCCTATAAAGCCATATTAATATTGTTTGGGTTATTTCATATAAATCGAATCAATTTCTTTTTATGAATATGAATCTTAGTAAATATAAGTAATAATTAAATGTAAAAAAAAAATCGTTTGTATTATACATTAATTAAACATTCATACCTAAAGTAAAGTTGATGGATTAAATAGCAAAGCTATTATATTTGTTAGTTACGGTTATAGCCGTATCTAAATATAATATTCTTTAAAATGAAAAATAACACCTGGACACGGGACTTGAACCTTTGACCTTTTGTTTAATATGCCACCCCTGAGTTATCCAGGAGTCTCCCCGTATCCAGGTGTCATTCTTCACTCCTATTTTGAGACAAGAGTCCGTGATGGACGTAGGGAAATCGGCATCTACATATTAATTATTAATTAAGATCGCGAGCTATTAGATAACACAGCTATCTTTGACTCGGGAGGGTTGTCAATAGTACACGTAGCTGAAAATGTCCACATGTCCATCACAGACTCTGCCTTAAAATATGAACTCGTGAAGAACGACTCTTTGAGCATGGGATAGAGTAAATTGTTAAATTAATGATCTGGGTTCTGGTTTAAGTTTTCCATATATTTATGTTAGTGGGAGAGAGAAAACCAAAGGTATTGTAACAGCTTTAAAACTAGAATTCAAACTTTGAAGAAAAAAAAAAGATCTTAAGGATCCAGTATATTTTGGATTATGGGGTGGTGAAAATTATGTTGAGTTCTAGTTCATGGCATTATAAATTTATAAAATTGAAATGACTGTCTTATCTCTACTCAAAATTAACCATATTCCATACATAAACATAAAACACGAAATAGAGCTTCTCTACAAATAATGCAACATTGATTGAAATACTTTGAAAAAAATCATTTATCTTTCAAACGGATAGGGTTTGAAATGCTGTACCATCAGAATCTTAAATATTTAAAATCTGTTAATATTTTCAGAAAAAGGTGAAAGAATCATTTACTGGGCAAACCAAATTTTTTTTTTAATTGACAATAAAATGTTTATACAAAACTGTAACAAAAAATAGTTGGCTATTAGAATTACATACATACATACCTAATCACGCTGTTCCCTTACAGGGTAGGCAAGAAACTGTGCATATAGCTCAAAAAACAACTCTGTACTTAACCCATCCTAACTAACTTTCTCCACACTTCCCTAACCTTGCATATTCCCTTCGCTTCAACAACATCCATACACAGAGTTATAAATGCTCTTTTATTCGTAAAACTCTTAATGTTTCTCTTTTACACACATTCATTTACAACATTTAGCCACATCTTGTATGGTCTACCCCTTTCTTTTGATACACACACTCTACCTTCATATATTGGCTTCGTCACTGATATTGATAAATTAACGGCCGGGGACTGGATGTTGTGCCTGTCCTAGATTTAAGTTATATTATAAGACATATGAAGCTACGACAGGCCTAGCAAGCCGGTAGTGGAAAATATATGGCTTGAATAAAAAACTAACCCGGACCACAGGCTGGAAACAGTAATGGATGTTAAGTAAAGTGTCATTCTTATTTTAAGGAAATATTTTATTTTCATACATTTTTAAAATCTCACGTCTTAAAAATGTGGTATTTTAAAATATACCATTTACTTTTAAAATAAACAAATAGATATTTTAACATTATGAATATACTCAAACTTGACTTGAACTCTCTCTGGAGGTTTTGGAAATACTCGACTTGAGTTTGACTCGAATAGAAAAAAAACCCAAGCTCGCAGACACCAAGAATAAACAATTACTTTACAATATACAGATGTAGGAGGAACTAAAACTATACGAGTCGCACTGTATTTCTATGTAAACCTATGTAACACAGTTTTAAATAAATTACTATCCATTTTATATACTATTACAGTTCAATTGTAAACAACAAATAAAAAAGAAAAATTATAAATGGCTCCTATTTAATTGATGAGTTCCACACATCCATCACAGACTCTGTCTTAAAATATGAGTGAAGGCTTAACCTGGGCACAGGGAACAACTCCTGGATAGTACTGAGCCAAAGGTCCCGGGTTTGAGTCCTGTGTCCGGGTGTCAGTTGTGCTTTTGTTTATGCGAAAGGTTCAATGTCACTGACTAACCCGGGCAATCAGGAGTTTACTGCATAACGAATTGTACCTCAAAAAGTGAAACAAGTTCTCCATAAAGTCATAACCTTAAACCTTAATTTTGTTTCAGATCCGGTGCACAGTGGCTATGACCCCCTGAAGGGGCCTCCATTGAACCCCCCTGAACCCCCAGAGTTGGAGGAGATGGAGTTTGAGACTAGCGAGGTGGCCAATGCCGGTGCTATACTCGTTGGTGAACGAGGCGCCAAACGACCGCTGGGTGCTCCTGCAAGACGTGATGGCGGTCCTTCGCTTCAAGACGCGCGATGCCGTGCTGCGCCAACTCAACACCGACCCCGCCGTCTCGCCCAAGAGCACCCTGCGCGAACTCAAGATGGCAGACTTCCTGGAGCAGGCCCACTGCTGCCACGTGCTTGGCGCGGGGGAAAGGATCAACGTCCGGGCGTCCAAGGTGGCGCTCCTCAAATACACGGACAAGATGCGAGAACTGCTTGGCATCGAAAAGGTCACACTCAATCTGAGGTGACCTTTGCTGTAAGGACACTTACTTTACAGTGCTGTGCGGCGATGGCCGCTACTCGTCTCCGAATATGTGTAATTGTGATAAAAAAAATTCTCTCTGTTTAAATTATACTGATTACTATACAGTAATCATTGGAATGTTCTTATTTGAGACATTAAATTTACTCCTAGTTTAACATACAATGCAAATTTGTTAGAAAGGAAAAGATAAATCTGTAGAGGGTTGTGTTAAACAAGTGCTATCCTTTTAACTCTTTCAATTGTTTTCGCATTTTTCCGTCACATTTGAGAAAAGAACATTAATCATGTACTTTTAGTGTTGCTAATGAGGCTTAGTCACGATGACAATACCGGTAATAAGATAAACATAAAGTTTTGGTTTGCGAATTTCTACAAGTAATTAATAGTTTTTTATTTAATTTATTCAACTGTGATTCACGCTAAACGTATGAGGCATGTAAATTATTAATTTAGCTACAAATAATGATTTCCTTTCATTTTTTATGAAATTTAGTCTGATAAACCTGTTTCTGTTATCTTGTAAACTTCTTTATATACATATATACATATTATATTACTAACTGTTTATATTGTTCGTTTTTTATGTTATGTGATGATACAAATATTTATCATGAGTGTGATATTTAAATAATTGGAATGTGCAATCGTTTTATGTTCTCATAAAAAAGACAAATGTGATTTTAATTTTTATTCCTTCCAAGTTTTCTTTATTTTTTTTTTAGAAACTTTTATTGATAGTAAGAGAATTCTGTTTCATTAGTTTTTGACGATACCGCTTCAGACTTTTTGAAAATTATTATAACAATTTTTTGTTTTAGTTTCATTATTTAGTTGTAAAGTTTTTTTTTTAAATTGTGGTGCTGATCTCTAAATAAAATGTTCTACCGAAGCTGTGATTGTTAACAGCATTTATGTTATGTGTTGGCATACTTTAAGGGAACCTTTATTTAAAATTATAATGTTAGAAAATCTATTAGACGAAATAATAATAAAAGGATAGTTGCATTGACACGACAGAGCAATCATTGTAATATTATTATTTGTTGGAATTGTTTATCTATTTGTTATTTAATCGAGTTATTAATATACTTAAAAGTCTGAAGTGTGTTGTATTGTGTTTGCATATTAATTATTGTTACATTCGTGCAATATAGAGAAGTTCTTTTTGTTACTTTATTATAATATCATGAAAGTGTACACTGTACAGATATGTAATTTGTAGTTTTGTACTTAAGTTTTTTTTATGTTTAAAATGTAAATATTTGTCATATTTATATAACGATGAATATGATGCTGAAGCATAGAAATGGATGAATGTTATTCACAAAATAAACAAACAAATAAAATGTTTTTTGTGTAATTTGTGTTATTTTTAGTGGTTTTCGTTGAAATAATTGTTTGAACATTAATCTGTTTATTAATGAAGGTGGCTAATAAAAAAAAACACTACTTCTCAGGGAGATATTTTTAGTTATTCTCGAAATATATATTTAAAAAGTTCACAACCTTAAATAGCTGTGAAAGTGATCTGTAATATTGATGTTTATGATAAAAAAAGAAACAAAAAAAAATACCAAGCGATTATAAAAACCATTAGAAATTTGAAAACAAATGTTTCTTTAATAGTGTACCATATAGTTTTAGCAAATTAACTTTAGTCAAATTAGGGGGGG
>CABFWB010003385.1:24356-80530 GCA_902151455.1 Timema bartmani
AATTAAACATTGAAAGTAGGGTAGAAACGCAAGCAAGGCCTACACAACTACCAGAAAACTGTAGGCCTGAAAGTTCACAATTAAACATTGAAAGTAGGGTAGAAACGCAAGCAAGGCCTACACAACTACCAGAAAACTGTAGGCCTGAAAGTTCACAATTAAAAACACAACAAAACACATAATTATGTAATTTTTTGGGGGTAAATCAGTCCCCTTCTTCAGCAGAAGAGAGTAAAACACAAACGTCCTTGCCCTTCCGTCCGCCTTCCAATGTTTAAACATAACAGTAAGATATCATAATCATCAACAACAACTGTTCCCAGCCTGTGGCCTAGTCAGTTGAGTAATTTAGTCTGATAAACAAATCATCATTGCAGATTTTGACGTGATGTGTTGAGCTTTAATACCGCAAGTCTTTCTTTCTCTGTAAACACCAAAACATTTATAGCAATCTCTTAATACTTTTCAAAATAATGGATATTTGAGTCTTAGGGCCAGTTTCATAGTCAGATTTAGTACGCCTAAAGTGCGAGTCGTTACTAAATACAGGACGTCACCTACCTAGACCAAAATGGAATGGGCCAGTTTCATATGCGAAACTGGCCCATTCCATTCAATTTCAGGTAGGTGACGTCTTGTATTTAGTATAGCGCCGCACTTGAGGCGTACTAAATCTGACTATGAAACTGGCCCTTAGGAGTACGTTTGTTAGGCTATGGTCTATTGAAGGATACATAACTAGTAAAAGTTTGGAAAATATTTCTCTAGAACATGATTCGTTCTATTATTTTGTCATCCACTTTAAGAGGGCTCCGTGGTATAGCTCTGAGGTGTTTTGCAGATGTTTAAAACTCTAGGATTATTAATTAAGTGGCTAAATAGTTTTTTTAATATCATTTTTCACCAAAATGGGGGTGAATGTTCTAATCATTTAAAAAGTTTCTACATTAAAAAAAAAACAAGTGTGATATCTTACCTAAAACCCTATAAAACAATCCCATCTCCATGACTTTATTTGATTGAGGAAGACTAGGTCCAGGTTCCTAAACTTTTGCTTTATTCACAAAAGTACAAATTTTTGCATAAAGCACCATTGAATTTTATTTTTAGAATTTAAACTCGGAACTTTTTAACTGGCCTGAAACCTGCTGATGATTTTTGTCTACATTTTGTTGAAATCGCTATAAAAAAAAATCCAACCACTTTCTAAATAATGCAGTATTTCTAAATGTCGACAACGCGTCCCAGCGTTTTACCACGGAGCACCCTTATAGTGCCTATTCACCTTCAGTCGTCCTGCAGTCCATGGACTGTCAGATTCTGACTGAGGGTGCGTATTGAAGCGGCCACACGCTATTCGTTGAGAGTCAATATTCTCGGCCTCAGACTGCAGCCTGTAGGAATATTCATGATACACACACATTCATCAACAACAGTTCTAGATGCTCGCTTTAGGGATGGCGGTGAAATGGGATTTAAAATGCCGGACGAGTGTACTGAGAGCATTTTCTTGTAAATGGTTTTCCACTCTCCTGCTCTACCTCCCACTCAAATGCAAGTACACTTACTCTGAATTCAAGCTTCCTTATCCCTAATGCATTAGCCTGGTTAATACACACACACACACACAACCTGACGCTGTGACAAGAAAATAAAAATTATCGCACAAATGTATGTCTTGTTCCTAATTGTGTGTAAATAAAACTATGGTTAGTAATTAGCTGATAAAACACTTGGTTAATTTTTCAACAATATTGTTAACTTGTGCGCACAAGGTAAAACGAAGGAAATCTTTCAGGAAAAACACTTTATTTTTAGAATACAAAATTGAAAATAACATGAAAGTGAATATCAATTCTTTCTCTTTTATAATTAAATTTTGAAAAGTAGTTAATACTCTTAAGGATACATTGATTGCTTCAGTTATAGTATTTTAATAATTTTTAGGCATTGGGAAATGAAGTATGTTGGAAAAAGACTGCAAGGGAGGCCAAGAAAGAGTTGGGAGGAGCAGATAACAGGAAGTGTTAAAGTGAGAGGAGAAGAATATAAGAAATAAAGGAGGAAGATGGAGGCATTTTACTAAACTGACCCGGCCACAGGATGGAAACAGTTGATGATGATGAAGATGATCAATCATTTTTAGGAAATTAATAGATCCTGTAATAAAAGATGGCTCTGTACCAGAGTAGCAATGAAATTATTAATTTTGATCTGTGATCTCTAATAATTGTAACTGCAGGTCTACGACACACGCATTTTTTTCTGACGCATTCGAGGTAGGCCTACTGCAGGTGAACAGTGAACCCCCCAGTTGGCCTTTTTGTGATTGTCTCAAATAGAACAGAAGGACGGATATGTCGCAACCTGGGACTGCAGGCCGACTCTGTGTGAATAGTTACCATAAAATACATCCGGACTGCTGGAACCTATCACTTAGCAAACTCCACATCGCCCAGGGTGGCCACTTTTGGGGAAAATATGCTAAACCCCGGAATATCGGGCAAAAAAAAAAGAAAGGAAAACTGGGCGAATGTCTAGAAAAATGCTTTATTTGGATTTCTAAGCTCTTTTTATTGCATTTAATCCAATAATGGTTTTGATCAAGTCTATGTTGATTTTTTTAGTGTGTTCCAAAAATAATTCCCTATACAAACGAAGTAATTTATTTTGCAATTAGGAATCCCATCGGCTAAATGGATCTCTAAAACTGTATGTAAATTGAGAAAAAATAAAATCGGTGAAGATTGAATGAAGAAAGCTCATCTAGGGGAGAAAAAATTTGTGTCTAAAATTCAATAGCCAAAAGATTCTACCCTCATAATTTCCTCTTTTGCAAGTGGGTGTTTAACTCTATTTTTTTTATTGGTTTCCATTTATTTCAAAATAGAGTATTTTGATTTCTTGAATATCCTTATCAACTCCAATATAGGGTTTAATGGTATGTCTTAACATCTTGTCTTAGACTTAGGTTTTTAAACACCTCTGTATCCCCCAAAATTAAATTATCCCTACACCCATAGTATTCTCTTCTTCTCCATCCTCATTTTATCTCTCCATAGTAGGTCTCTTACACATCTATAGAACAACTCTCCATAGCGGGTCTCTTACACATCTATAGAACAACTCTCCATAGCAGGTCTCTTACACACCTATAGAACAACTCTCCATAGCAGGTCTCTTACACATCTATAGAACAACTCTCCATAGTAGGTCTCTTACACATCTATAGAACAACTCTCCATAGCGGGTCTCTTACACACTTATAGGACAACTCTCCATAGCAGGTTTCTTACACATCTATAGAACAACTCTCCCTGCACTTATATTTTGTGTGTTTAGAATTTAACATATATAACTACTCTCATGGGGAAGGTAATATACCGGTATTTGCGTAGAAGGAGAGCGGGTAACCGTTTAGGGAAAACCACCCTAAGCAGACCTAACAGGGGCTTGAATAACCCCGATCTCCCCACCATCACCAGGCCAGTCTTGCACAAAAGTGACGCCTTAGACCGTTCAGCCAGTGAAGAGGATGCCTCTTATTATAATATCATATTAAAGAAACACGAAAACACACCAAGGATGCTCGCCTCTTGGTTCTCAAATCCTTGTAAATGAAAAGTTCTGGCGGTCAAGCGAAACAATATAATTCAGAATTTGGTAGATTTTCCATCTCTAGCCGCTTTAATTTTAGTACTGGCAAATTGCTAAACTATTCAACATTACCTTTGTGCTCTACTGATCTCACGCAAATCAAACACTTTTTATAAAAATTAATCTATCCTTGTTGATCTTTTGTTCGACCACAATATGGTAAGAAGGTACCTATATGAATAACATATTTTTTAGCGTGAGGTTGATGGATAAAAAAGGATTTAAACTGTAAAATGTTGAGGAATAAAATTAAAATTTAAGAATTAGAAAATGAAGTAAATTGTGAAATCTCTCATTTATATACCTATTATGTTACTGACTTATCAGCCAGCTATTGGTGACTTCATCATCATGAATAGCTTCCAGCTATTGGCAGGGTCTGTTTGGAACATGGTCTTTACAATCCTTTCCTTACCCCACTCTCCTCCACCACGACCCAGTCTTCTACACTCTCCTCCACCACGACCCAGTCTTCTACACTCTCCTCCACCATGACCCAGTCTTCTACACTCTCCTCCACCATGACCCAGTCTTCTACACTCTCCTCCACCACGATCCAGTCTTCTACACTCTCCTCCTCCACAATCCAGTCTTCTACACTCTCCTCCTCCACAATCCAGTCTTCTACACTCTCCTCCACCACGACCCAGTCTTCTACGCTCTCCTCCACCATGACCTAGTCTTCTACGCTCTCCTCCACCATGACCTAGTCTTCTACACTCTCCTCCACCACGACCCAGTCTTCTACACTCTCCTCCACCATGACCTAGTCTTCTACACTCTCCTCCACCACGACCCAGTCTTCTACGCTCTCCTCCACCACGACCTAGTCTTCTACACTCTCCTCCACCATGACCTAGTCTTCTACGCTCTCCTCCACCATGACCTAGTCTTCTACACTCTCCTCCACCACAATCCAGTCTTCTACACTCTCCTCCACCATGACCCAGTCTTCTAATCACTCCTCCACCACGACCCAGTCTTCTCCTCTCTCCTCCACCATGACCCAGTCTTCTCCACTCTCCTCCACCATGACCCAGTCTTCTTCTCTCTCCTCCTCCATGACCCAGTCTTCTCCACTCTCCTCCACAATGACCCAGTATTCTCCTCTCTCCTCCACATTGACCCAGTCTTCTTTACTCTCCTCCACCACGACCCAGTCTTCTCCTCTCTCCTCCACACTCCCTCCAGCCACCTGTCTCTTGATCTTCCTCTTAGCCTCCTGTTCCCACTTCTCTATCCAATATCTTCTTTGGAATCTCCTCTATTCAATTAAAATAAAGGACTAAAAGAAAGGAACTGAATATTAAGAAAAATGCACCAGAATTTGCCTGCCGAAAAGGTAATAAAACAGACCTGTTGACGTGTTAAGTCAGGACACCAACATTGTGTGCATTGCGTCCCGGCTATCTGCTTATTTACACAAGGGGAGTAGAAATGATAAGTGTATGTTTGAAAGAATATGTGGCCACATTTACACAAAAGACTTGTGGAAAACAGTTTTTAAGTAAAAACTACTCTCGATACACCCAACCAAGAAATGAACCCAAACCTTCTAATAACCTGCGGACCAGGCAAGTTTGACGTTTAGTCCGTAGCACTCTGCCTCTTAAAACTAGTTGATGTGTCTAGCCAGGATTCAAACACAAGACCTTCAAAGGTTGAATATCAGAGCCTTAAACATGATCGACCATGTAATAATCATAGAAGTTTTACAGGAGAGGAAAACCATTGACTGCTTACCAGCGAGCAAAGGAAAACACCTGACTGCTACCAGCGAACAAAGAGGAAAACACCTGACTGCTTACCAGTGAACAGAGAGGAAAACACCTGACTGCTACCAGCGAACAAAGAGGAAAACACCTGACTGCTTATCAGCGAACAGAGAGGAAAACACCTGACTGCTTATCAGCGAACAGAGAGGAAAACACCTGACTGCTTACCAGTGAACAGAGGAAAACACCTGACTGCTTATCAGCGAACAGAGAGGAAAATACCTGACTGCTTACCAGCGAACAAAGAGGAAAACACCCGACTGCTTACCAGCGAACAAAGATAAACACCTGACTGCTTACCAGCGAACAAAGGAAAACACCTGACTGCTACCAGCGAACAGGAAAACGCCTGACACTGGTATCAAAGCTATCCCCCACCGCCTCCTTACCCTTAAATGTTTTCACCACTCCAAGCAAATGCGGGTACGTTTCCTGTAAACTCTAGCTTCCTGACTCCTTCCTGTTTCTTGTAAACATTCAGTCCACCCGAACGTGTAGTAAGGCGCTGTGTACAAACAATATTGTACTGATTCATTGCAGAGGTAAAAATCTACAAGTTTTAACGTTGAGCGTCTTCTACAGACTTCGTATTCCGTGGTCCTTAAATATAATTATTCTATTCGCGTCCACAGTCTCTGTAGCCTTAGTCACGTGACCGTGCCGACCAATGAGATAGTCGGAGAATTCGTACAGTAAAACTCTTCGAAAGAAAAATGACCACAGCAAGGAGCAACCGCCAAGCAGGAAGCTGGCCAATAAAATAAACTATCACATCTTTTTTGAGAAAATGTCCAGAATATATTTGAAATTTAGGTTAAGTACAATCACAGTAACTTATTGACAAACCCTTTTCGGTGGACGCATAGTCTAACGCGCTACCCTCGCAGTAGACTAAACTGCTGATGACGGGGAGATCGAGGTTCGAATCTCGGTCGGGTGTACTGAGGTGAGTTGAGGTGAGGTGGGTGGTTTAGCTCGGAATAGTTTTTCACTCTCCCTACACGCAAATTAGGGTATATTTCCTCTAAATATAGCCTTCCTAAAACCGTTGGCGTAATTAGTCCCAAGTCGAATGTAGAAGGGGTGTGTAAATACCTTTCCCGGCAAAATTGGAAGGTCCTTTCGCTCTCGCTCATAGAAATCCCGTGTGCTGATATAATCAGACTGTACAGAAGGTGCACGTTAAATACTTTACAAATAATTAAAATATCGGCGAGAGAAAATTTTTTAGCACCACGTCTTACTACCCGTTCGGGTTATAGGCTTAAGTACTATTTACGGTAATAGGTTAGGATTTGGGAAGGTTGAATATATAGGAAGTGAACTCGCATTCGCGTGGAGGGAGAGTGGAAAACCATTTAGGAAAAGCCACCCCCAGTTCACCCGACCGAGATTCGAACCTCGATCTCCCCGTCCTCGGCAGTCGAGCTCAACACGACTAGCGCGTTAGCTAACTACGCCACCGAGGCGGGTTTCGGCGAGAGAAACTTGTCAAATAATGTTTGCCCCCCCCCCCCTCCTCTGACCCCTTACTCACAAGAAACATTCGTACGGGCGCTCATGCGTGCCAATCGTGGCAAAGATCCAGGGGTGGCTAAAACGGGCAGTGGTTTGAAGAATCCTTGTCCAAACTGGTTTTATACCCTGGTTTTGGCACGAAACTTGTCCAGGAAGGATTTATTTTGTAAACGAATTCAAATGTATGCATTTTTTTAAGAGATAAAAATACCCAAGGTACCAGCTGGGAATCGAATCCGGGACCTACATGTTCGTAGCCAGGTGCACTGACTACACACACTACACCATGGGACAATCTGAGGGGTGACCTGGTGGTCTAGGGGTAAGGTGTCAGACTGCTGGGGGTCCGGGGCTCAATCCTCGGTCCCGGCAAACCCTTCCTTTACCTCTGACAAGACGTGTATTAATCACAACTTGTGAATGTGTGGAATGCCAGACCTCCACCGTGGTTCGGATTCCACGTTAAACTGTAGGTCCTCCATTTCATCTCACAATAACCTTACCATTTCACATTAGTGTAAGTGCGTATAACCCTAACGGGTAGTAAGACGCGGTGCTCTTAGTAATAATAATAATCCATTCTGAAAGGCCTTGTCTCCTAGCAAAATACTACTATACAGAAGGGTTCTGGTACGGAATAAGACCTTCCTACCAAAATCCGGGTATACTGAACTATTTATGTTTATCACCGCGTACTACTTCCTGTTCAGTAGACCTAACCAGGATTCGAACCCCGATCTTGCCGTCATCAGCAGGCCAGTCAAACACGAGGGTGACGCCTTACTTAGATCGTTCTGCCACTGAAGCGGGTAATACTAAACTAATATTATAACGAGATATTGTCCTCAGTTCAAAGTTGAATTTACTCAACAATCGCTGCTAAACATAATCTGTAGTGGTACCTATATTCACAAGTACGCCATGTGCTAGGGATAAGGAAGATTGGATTTTTGAGGAAGTGTACCCGCATTTGGGTGGAGGAAGAAGAGCGGAGAACCGTTTAGGGAACACACATCCTTAGTACACCCGACCTGGATTTGAACTCCAATTTCTACGTCTTCGGGGATCCACTCAACCACGAGAGTGATGCCTTAGACCCAAGGCCGTAGTCAGGGGGTGGGTTTTGGGGGTTCAAATCACCCCCTCCCCGAAATTTTATGAACAAAATATTTATGGTTCAAACAATATCAAAATTAAGGTAAAAGTACAAATTAGGGGGCTGTGTTACCATAAAAAGCACTTCAGATAGCTTCTAGAGGTTTTTAATATTTAGAATTTTCCCTAGCCTTCGGCAGTTAGGTGGTTATGTTGCCATATAAACACTTTAGAGAGCCTCTAGAGGTGTTTAAATATAGAGATTTTTCCTAGCCTCCGACAGTTAGGGGGCTATGTTGCCATAAAAAAACACTTCAGATAGCTTCTAAAACCGTTAATCATTAGGATTTTTTTTTTTTTTGCCTTCAGCAATTGGGGAATGTGCCCACTAACCCTCCCCTGAAATTATTGGCTGGCTACGGCCTTGCAGTTAGACCATGCGGCCACCGAAGCGGGTTCTAAGTACTGTATCTATATGGAATAGGAATTGAGAAAAAGTTTATTTTGAATAATTGCAATTCAATGCTGTCCAGATGCAAATAGTAGAGTGAGTGTTTATACTCGTCATCGGAAGAGAGGAAGTGCTAGCAGCAGGCGAACTTCTCATTTTCATATTTATTTAATTCGCACATAGGCGTCTAAGTGTGTAGCGCTTAGAGTGACTATAAGCTACGTCAAGATATGATGTAGATCAGTGGTGGACCCAGGAATTTAGTTTCAGCAGGTTGGAAATATAAAATGCTTGAAAGCTAAGGCCGGGGGCGAGTGATATAACGGACGTTGCGACGTATGTTGTATAATATTGATAAAACGCGACCAGTCACACGAACAACGCTCTTGACGTACGGGTCTTCCTGAAACGTGCGTTTAACAGCGGCACGGACATTTTATGTAACCTGCTGCTGCGGTGGCCTCAAGGTCTAACGCGCTACTCTAGGATCAAAGTCGGGTGTACTGAGAGGAGTTATTTCCCAAATGATTTTCCACTCTCCCGCCACGCAAATGTAGGTACACGTCCTTTAATTATATCATTTTAATGCCTAAAACCATTAGCGTAATTAGTAAATATGTATAATTGACACGGTGCTAAAAAAAAAAGGCGTTTTAGCATGTTATATGGAAGTGCTGATACAGACACACAAATTGGCAATTTAACGTTCGTTTATTAATTATTTGAGGAACTGTGTAGCAATTGTTATTGAAATTATTTTGTAGAATGGACATTGAAGTGTTAATATGAGAAATTGAAAAAGTTTCTCTTTTATTTTTTGTGCGATTTATCGCACAGAGATTATAAAGACCGGAATAAAAAAAATTAAGGATATTTGAAAGCTTCTGGAGCAGTATAAATAATAGCAGCTTCCACTTCAGTCATTATCTAGTCAACAATAACGTCCGCTTTTATAACGCCCGCTTTACCCCGGCTTAAGCTGTTATTTCTGTACCTTTTTTCAATCGTGAATTTCATGATCATTTTGAATTTTTTGTTGTGGTTTAAGTTACTTTTTGACTTTCAAAACGTAAGCTTGCTCTTAAAATGTGGCCTATGAATTCGATAAATTTTCAGTTTTGATTTTTGTTTTGTTTTACTCCATATACATTAAACGTCTAATAAAATTAGTGACAATATTAAAGGGGGGAGGGTTACAGTTGTTACCGGCTACACTGCCTTGTTCCCGACCCAAACACGAGTGCATCTCTGACACATTTAATTTATACGTTAGTTCACTCTTTCGTGGCATACGGTTACCGAGGCGAATCTAATAACTCATGAACAATCTCAAGAAACGTGGCAGCAGCATAAAACTATTAAAGAACGGTGTGGTACACAACAGATTATGCAATCTGGAAGTAGAAAGTAAACAGCTAGCAAAATACTTTAATAAACAAACAAGACGGATGGACAAAATAGTCTAAGTTGACTGTCTCAGGATATTGAACTGCGAAACACAAAAAGAAATATCAATTTTAGACGAAATTGCGCATGAGTATTAGATGAACTGAAATATATATCTATATTTTTGTTGTTGTATAGTAGTTGGTGAACCATAGTTTCCTTGAAGCTGTTGCTTAGTCAATATAGAGCCCTTTTGTATTACCATGTTAAAAAATAAAAAAAACATTCTCCAGGATATTCAATATTTAATATATTTGTATTAATATTATATATAGCCTAGTGAAACGAAAGTATATTCCAAATTATTATTTATACCTTTCATTAAAGTTTTAAATAACGACTAGCGTAGTCGGCATAAGATATTGAAAATGGCGTCTGATAATGAAGTGTCTTGTATTTGTGACCCAAATTTTGCAGTTATATGTTCATTTCTGGAAAAGTTTGCTGCATCATGTGGAATAAATCACCCAAACTTCCTAGAACTTCAAGAAATGTTGGAAAATTCTCAAGAAGGTTTGTGCTTATATGTTTTTCAATATCGTTTTATTTTTTGTTTGACAAAAGCGTCATTTAGTTTATTTTCTCATTTATTTCAGTTCATTTTGGTTTGTGTGCAAATTCATTGGATATAATCTATGCCTTTTATAAATAAATTTCACATGTTATAACACATTTATGACCCTAGACTCGAGTTTCGTAGTGCTTTAGAGTTATTGATGGCATTTGTTGTTCACTTGAAGTTTTGCAATGACAGATACATTTTGCGTTCGCCGCAAAAAGTCGAGTGTGCTGCCATCATTAACTTTATTATATATTTTAGTGGCTAAAGTAAGAACTAATGTTTTGTTTATGTAACAAATATTATTGTTATTAGTGTTGCTATCAGTATTATGCTATCGACATATTTAAAATTCAAGATATTTCTACATAATATGAATAAAATTTTTAGTACAAATATACAAGTAAAGCTACAGATCTTTAGGTTATACTTTGTTTCACTATAATATAGGCTGTATCCGAACAGTCTACTTCACGCGCCGTCGACCCTTGACGTCAAGTACACTTAACTTGATGCAAACTTGATAAATTTACACTTTACACACACTTGAGATCGATGACTGCAACAGACTTTTCAAATGGCAAACTACCCTTTACACGCCCTTGAGTCCGCAGTGCTGCTTCCAACCAGTGATCTTAGAAACTATTTTAAACGCCATCAGCAGGGAATAAAAACGAATACAACGTTTTAATATCCATTCCCGCTTCTTTTCACTGGACATTTCCAACACAACAACAAAAGTAGTATCGGAATAGTTAAAATACTTTATCACAGATAACACATCACAGATCAAATTACTCTAGCAGACAAAAAATTAAACGGTTGCCAGTCAAACTCAGCATCGACGGCTTGTCAAGGGTAACTTGCCGTCACCCTTGGTCTCAAGGGCTCGTGAGGGGTGCATCGACACACTTCGTGACTATTCGGACGGTTCTACACTTGATCGCCAATGCAACTATCGAGTGAAACTTAAAGGTCGACGGCGCATGAAGTAGAATATTCGGATACAGCCCTAGTGTTGGATTTAATTTTGAAGTAGGCTATTTTTATGCTTTTATTTATCATATCATTTCTGATGGGGACTTATTTATCTAATATAAGTGGTTGGTTTAGCTACATAGGCCTATCTTGCCTGCTGAGACATTTTCAACTGAGCTAGTATCATTGAAGACATAAAATGATCTAGTTCATAGTATTTAGAGAGATGTTTGAAATCACTTATCTTGATGCTGTAAAAAATGATGAAGTCATTTTCATACCTTGATGAATAGGCCTAGACCTTTTGTAAAAGGACAGTGTTTTTAGGAATATAATTATATGGTTATCGCCGCCAAGCATGAAATGTTATAGAGCTAAGCATAATGTTATCAAAAGTCCACACATACATTTAGACAACCAAAACTGACCTAAAATTAATTTTATGTATTCTTTTCTAAACAGATATAATATGACTAAAGGGTTTAAATATAAATCTAGATTCGATGAAACTTGTTAAATTTTTGGGTACAGTTAATGAGGAGTGGATATAACACAACGGGTATTAGTTTTCTTCAACATTTCCACAATCGACTATTAAAAAGAACAGTGCAAACATGTTTGCACTATTACTGCCGTACAATAAACTGTTTTCTTAGGCTCTTACACCAAGACATTAACCGACACCGTTGTATAGTGGTCAGTGCGACTGGGTATGAACTTTTAGAGATCCCGAGTTTGATTTCTGGCTGGTACCATAGGTAATTTTCACAAAGAGAAATTATTCAGACGATCACCAGGGTTTAGTTAGCTAAGCTTAAGTTAGGTTAAGATCTTCATTGGCTCCACCTCATCATATTTCCTAATATCATCGAGACATAGAATGAGCCTCCACAGAATGGATGTACATACATTCGGAAGATCTCTGGGCAACGGTACATTGGTTCTGGATAATCTTCCCACAAATAGAGCTACAGGTTGATGTAGTGCAGGCATGTATATATATATGTATATATATATATATATACACACACACACACACACAAATAACATTAAAACAAGTACTATAATTTTTTAAGAATTTAAATGTTGAAAAGCGAAGTTAGACAGGGTAAGGACAAATGTTGTTTGAAGTTTATTTTTGTATAGGCACTAATTTATGTATATTTTGACTAAGTCTACCTACCATAAACTTATTTAACTAAGCCTTAAGTGTGGTTATATTTCAAGAGGAACCTTGTAAGTTTAGCTACATTGTCTGGTAGGTAATGTTGTTTTAAATTATTGTACGCTTATATTTTAATTAATTTTTTACCCTTATATGTTGATGTATGGGGTGCACACTTAACTGAGCGACGACTGCTCTGTTGCAGTCCCTCAACCACTCATGGACCTCCACATCAAGTTACTGCGCAAGTCGAGGAAGAATGTCTCCCAGGACCGCTGGGAGAAGGCGCTTATCAAGTTCTGTCACACCTACTCGAACCAGGATGGTTGGGAGATTGAGAGGTTTGGCTACAAGAAGGCCAGGCTCACTGTCAAACTGCGAGTCTTGAAGGTAAGGGTCTTCCCTCGACTATGGAGGTACAAAGTCAAAAAGTTGCACCCCCCGCCACTGGCCAACTACCAAAGAAATTATAATTCTATACTTAGCTCAAAGATATTAATTAATCTCAATTGTGTGACGGATAAATTATACTTTTCAACAACTTTCTAATCAAATATTTACATTGGCTTAAGGGGGTGTTCAGGTATTATGTAAGTACCTTTTTGGTGATTTTGGACCCCCCACCCCCCACCTTTGTAAGCTAAAATAAGTAAACACTCGAACCTCCCTTTCCCTTCTTGATTACATTATAGACCTGTTTGTCGACTTTTTTTTTGTAATTATTTCACAAGAATAATCATTTTTATGCAATAGTTGTGCATGCTGATATAATCACTCGGTTCAGAAAGTGCATCTTAAATACCACAGATATTCTAAAAAAATATGCAACTTATAAATTGCTAGTGGTAATTCAAGTAGAGGTGTAAATTAATGGTGCAAAATATTCACAAAAATCACTGTTGTAAAATGAATTTAAATTTAGTGTATACTAAACGGGTAAAATTAAAACATTTGGTTAAAATTATATAAATAGTCTTATTAGTAATACATTAACTATTATAGTTATATAAAAAAAAACCTATAAACCACTTTTAATCTGATGACCCAGGTCCTTGAATCCACGTCTTGACACTTTTAACTATTATTTGTCTATTGGAGGGCAAGGGGGGGGGGGGGGCTGGGTCACNTCACCATTCTTGTCCATCTCTCTCTGTCTTATGTAATTAATTAAACATTGTTTTGACTTCTCCTTCCCCTTTTCATAAATAAAGCTCAATTCCCCCCCCTCCCTTCACTCCCCAAGGTGCAATTAATACTTGAACCCCCCTTCCCCCTTAAGCTAATCCATTTGAGTTAATTTAATGTTAATTATGAACATTTAGTTAGGTCCGAGCGTCAAGTTATTCTAATTTGATTTCCATCATATCAGCTATTTTATCAAATTTGTGATTCAAACATGGGCAAGGTAGGAATTTGAAGTTTTAAGGGAAAACTTACTGTGGGCTACAGTAGGCCTGTATCGCAATTTATTTTTGTCTGACCCACTTTGGTGGCCTCGTGGTCAAACTCGCTACTCTCATGTTGGACTAGAGATCAGGGTTCGATCCTGGTCGGGTGCACTGCGGGTGGTTTTCCTAAAGGGTTTTACACTCTTCCACCACACAAATGCTGGTACACTTCCTCTAAATCCAACCTTCCTCTTACTTAATTCATTACCTAGTATAATTAGTACACATGTGTATAACCTGAACAGATAGTAAGACACGGTGATAGGAAAAAACCCCCCGTTTCCAGATGTTATTGGAGCAGCAATTTGACTCGAACAGCAAGTTCAAGAGTGAGGTGAACAAGCTGAGTGCCGAGGAGCTGCGCATACCTCCTTTGGGGCGGGACAAGTTGGGGCAGACATACTGGTGCCAGCTGGATGACGACTGCAGCCTGCGAGTCTACCGGGAGGACCTTGACGAGGAGACCTGGGATGTGGTCGCCAAGTAGGTCCCCCCCTTTTACCGATGAACGGGCGCTAAACCTCAAGGGCACGTCTAACAAAGACAAACTTGATTTCTAAATATTATTTACATGTTCTTTAAAACATGTAAATATTATTTACATGTTCTTTAAAACTATTTAACGTGTTATTTAGAAAATTTTCACTGGACTCTTCTTATAAACATAGGATGATTTTGTAATTTGTTAAATAATTAGCGGAAGTACCCGGAGTTGCCTGTGTTAATGACGCAATGGTTTGTGTGGTTACCCCTGATCACGCCTTTCTTTGCTTTAAACACCAGAGAAAAAAAAAATCTTCATTTTTTTCATGACAAACAGCCGGATATACAAACTCTTAGTTTTATTTATATAGATTTATGTTATGATCGCTACAAACACTTAACAGTTCCAGTTTATATCAGTTCCGTTTAGTAAATTCTTACATATTTTTTGATTCTTGATTCCAAATTTTAAACATTTACAATTTCAATCCTTTACCACACTCACAATCAAACTAAAACATGTTTTAGGGCTGGTCACTGGGTTAGCCACAAAAGTAAGAATTGGGGTCTGGCCGGTTCTGGCAGCCAACTAAACATGGCCTTTAAGCTTTGTTGATAAGAGTTTTGTGGAAAAGGGGATTAGATTATTAGATTAGTCCATGGCATCACATCAACATCTGTGTTAATTTGTTTACTAAATTTTCTTTACATCCATTACTGTTTCCAGCCTGTGGCCTGGGTTAGTTTTTTATTCAAGCCATATATTAGTTTTGTTATAGATATAGCCGTTACTTTAACTAAAATCGAAGAACCAGCCTGAATATGGGAAGTCTTAGCCCGAGCATGGAACAGATCCTGGATAGCTCACTGGAAGAGAATATATACGCTAAGCTTGTCTTCCACAAATAAATGTTTGGATTGTCCAAAATATCGACAACTTACCACAGTCCAAGCTTACTGATATACATATCACAACTTACTGAAATAGAGAGCGTATGCATTCTATTTCAACATAATAATTTACCTTAAAGTTACATTTTATCAGATGAGCTTAATTTTCACATTTAATTTGATGAAAGATTAATGTGAAAGCTTGACGACATCTTCATGATTTGGACAGATTCCGAAACTAATTTATTACAGTTCCTGAACAGGTTGAATAACCGTAGCGTTCTCAGATTCACCTGGAACGTTTCACAACACCATGACATATTCTTGGATCTGGAACTGGGCCTTCATGACGGAAACATAAACATCACAGTCCACGGCAAAAGCCACCAACCATCAACAGGACCCCAATTTCCAAAGCAACCATCCCCTTCATGCAAAACGCTCTCTACCCCTATATCGTAGCTACCAGAGCCAAACGCTTATACTTTAAGGAAGAAGACCTTAACGAGCAATGTCAGCAACTCTTCATGGCTTTCACAGCCCAAAGATACTTTAAACATATAGTCACCAGTCAGATAAACAGAGCCCTATCTAATCAAGAGCCTATCAAGAAACAACCTTCCAATGACATACCGTTCACCACCCACCATTATGAAGGACTAGACAAACTTAGATTTATACTAAACACAAACTACAATATCCTAATCTCATCATCTCTCACAAAATATTTTTAACAGTGCTCAAACAGTGCTCAAACGCCCCCCTAATCTCCACAACATTCCGGTTCACCCTAAATTGCCTGACCGAGCCACAAACGTCAGGCCAAAGGTTCCCACCCTTGCAACAAACGAAGACGTAGTACCTGCAGAATCGCCAACCTTCCTCCTCATTCAACAGCAGACTCACACAAATGGAATAACCCATGACTGCATACTAAAATGCAACTACTGCGATGCTGAATACATTGGCCTCACCACGGGAGCACTCAGGCAACGAATGAATGGTCACAGTTTTGATACCAACCACAACAACCCTGACAAACCAGTAGCACCTTATGCCCAAACACTTAATTCATATTTTGACTCATGTTGTAGTACTAGAGCTATACGAGCCTTCCGCAATAGTTGCAATACTTCCCAGCTTCGTAGGTGGGAACTAGCTCACCAATATATTACCAAATACAGGCACTCTCTCCTGGTCTCAACCTAAGATAACCTTCTCTCCTATTCTTCCAAGAAGGCCTACTCACACCAGTCAGTAATTTATACAAACAATAATAACAGAGAATTTAATTTAATGTAATAATCATCTAATTAAATATAATATAAATACAACATTTTATCCATCTACCAAGATTAAAGACACAAGTTTGAACAGGCAACAACAGTATCTAAGTGACCGTGTCTTTGTTTTACTCTCTTCTGCTGAAGAAGGGGACTAATCTACCCTGAAAATTACGTAATCATGTGTTTTGTTGTGTTTTAATTGTGAACTTTTGAGACCTACAGTTTTCTGGTAAATGTGTAGACCTTGCTCTTCAATCCTCTTTACAATGTTTAATGTGAAAGTAGATATAGTAACTTTTCTAGCTTTATGAAGATTTGACTTTATATTTCACACCTTATAGGAAACATCTGTAGCTTATCCACGGTCTGGCTCTATACAAGCCATGACTTCCCACCTCTATCCATCTCCTCACTGCGTCCTTCTAAAGAAGCTGATTCCACAATAAATAAAGACCATATAGTCTACTGTAGTGTTCTAAAGGGCAATCATTTAACCTAGGGTGGTCCAACGTTTTTTTATCCCAAAATCCCAATCTTATCATCACAGGCCGAAGATATATTTAGTAATCCCATCAACTTAATATAGACCTACAAACAAGACTTAATAAACAATTATTACTTTCAATACTTATATAAACATTGTATTTTTGGTTGGTATACCTCAGTTTTAGCTTATGTGGTGCTGACTGACAGTTCACAGCTGATTTCTTACAGTCAACATTTAGGTATATACCTAAATTTTGTCTGTCAGAAGTGACAACTGCTAAAGACATGTTTTTTGCAGATCATATGGTTCGACGTAGGGATACATAATTTGGTCTGGTAGCTTTTCAAAGCCGTCAGAAGTCAGCTGTGAGCTGTCAGTCAGCACCACATAAGCTAAAACTGAGGTATAGAATCTTTCAAATTTTACTGTCAAAAAAAAAGTTTATTTACTTTCACAAAACTGTATTATGAAATATGCACGCACACATGCACACTTTCACAAAACAACTTATTATAAATATATATTTATACATATTTTTATTAATCAAATGCATATTAATAGGCACTCGTGACCTTTTTGAATTAATATTTTTATATGAATCATTAACTATGTCACATTTATATTATTTTGTCACCGAGGGTTTCCCTTTAATTTTCCTCCAGAATACTATGAGGGCCACATTTTCAGTGAGCGTGGGCCACCAATTGGACTACACTTGTTTAACCTATCGATATTGGTATGCAAGAAGGCGAATGGAAGCACTCCAGTATGCTGACCCTTAACAACGGACCTATCAACCTTTACTAATAAACCTAATTCGCATCGGTGGCAGGGCTATGGAGTCAGGAGTCGGAAACAAGAGTTGGAAGTCGGTAAAGATGTACCGCACCGACTCTGGCTTCAAAATAAAAACTTACCATACTTTAACAATATTTTTACCTTTTTTAAAAAAAAAATAAGACCAAAATTTATAATTTGGATTGACAAATCTATTTAAATATACAGTAGTAGAACCTTGATAATCTGAACTAATTGGGCCCGGGGGTGGTTCGGATTATCAATTAATTTGGATTAGCAAGCATGTATTTAATTTTATAAACAAGACAAATAGGCTGTGTAATATTTTGATAAAAAATCTAATCACTAATTAATAATGATAAAAAAAATTTAAAAAAAATCACTAATTAAAATAATCATTGCAGTGGGCTCACATGCTTTGCTCGCTAAAACGTTCATTTTAAATAGTGTTGCTTCCTGTTTTATATAATTCATACATCTGTATTTTGGCCTATTTTATGTCTTAAGGTGCGTTCAGATTACCAAACGTTTGGACTATCAAGGTTCTAACGCCAAAGAAGTGTCTCATGAAGTCATCTGTATTGGAGTATTTTACTGCGGTAAATTTGTAATTAGTTACTAATAAAAATACATTAGCCAATTTATGAAGAAGTTAGAGTTGGACAGTAGAAAAAGAGTGACGTACCAAGTCCGTAGCCTCGATTGGTGGATCCACAGGCTAAGGTGTCAACCTGCTATGTCTAGTGTGCGGTGAAGTCAAAGTTCAAATCCCAGCCTTGTTTATTGTGTTTAGTTTATTTTTCCTGAATCATTTTTGTAACCTCTTGCAGAGTGGGTACATTTCAACCACATCAGTGTAAATATGCATATGGCCGTTACATTTAGAACGTGGTGCACAGAAAATAAATCCCACCCACACCTTTTAGAACAACAAGCCCACGTGTCAGGAATAACGTAGTTGGAGAAATTGTCAGCACATCATTTATTAGTAGATGTAAGACATTAAGTGGATAGTTTAATTTGTGTACTATGACAATTATGACACATTTGTGACATATGAAGGGGCTTAGATTTTAGTAACATAGATAGTACAATGGGATTATCAAGTCAAAGATAACATATTGTGATTAACTTTGTCTTACGATGTTTTGTTCCTGTCCCACGCAGAAATCGCGAAGGCTTGGTCAAGTTGATGTCTCAACTCTCATCCAACGACCCACTAAATGACGAGCTAGACCCGGTGCTGAACGAAGACAGCAACAGTTTGGAGATAGAGAAGCCCATAACAGACACGGGTCAGGCTGACGAGTTCATTGACGGCGAGTTGAGAAATTTGGATGGGGATGGATCCACGATGGAGGAACGAGGCAAATCTGAAGAGGAAGAGCGGACAAAGGAGGAGGCGATAAAGAATAAGCCGAACAAACTGCCGCCAGTCCAAAGTGACCCAAAAAGTGGGGTCAGAAAAATAATAGAACAGGAAGAGGTGATAGATTTTGAAGCGCTATCCGATTCAAATAAATCACAGGAAGCACCATCATTCAGTTTGAACGGGAATACAGTGACTTGTAAGCAGCCCAAAAGAAAGGGTAAAACTAAGAAATCTTCCAAAAAGCTGACCTCAAAAGATTTTCCAGGTCACGTATCAGCTCATCAACCAACAACTATATCTGCTTCTACTACACCTCCGGTTAAAGTAGATTCTAAGCTTCCCAGTGAAATAGAAACTGATATTTCGACTCAAAATGCAGCCATTTTGACTTCAACAAATAAACTAGCCTCAAAGCTCTCTTCAATGACGGAAGATTCAAGACACATTTCTGAGAAATTGGAACCTAGGGCACATACTGAAGACAAAACAAACAAATTACTATCTGAAAATTCAGATCCTATGCACCCTAAGGATAAAATGAGTACCGAAATTCTCCCAGAGAAAGTTAAAAGCTTATTACTGCCTGAAAAAACAAACCCCTCACTACCTTTAGGTAAAACTAATACCCCCGTTGAGACAACAAATTCCTCAACACTACATCAAAAATCAAACTCGACATGCCCTCCCAATGAGAAGGATGAGATGGACATGAAGGTCCCCTCAAAAAAAGCTGATTCCGTGCAACCATCTCAACCCTTGGATAATACGGACATTTCTTTGGATAAAGCTGAGTGTTTATCGTTAGTGGAGAAAACAAACTTATTTACCTCAGATAATACCATTGGTTCTTCTGAGAAAGTGAAATTGATTTCGCTAACAGAAAAAAATATTCCTAAAATACCTACAGCTAAAAATGATTCCAAGCTTCTCTTTGAGGAAGAACCCCTGTTAACAACTAAACAAATAGAAACGCCTAAAATTCCAATTGGAAAAGAAGTCGCAAATCCTAACTCTGATAACTTGAGTGAAACGCTTCAAGGAAACGAGGAATTGGCACAGGTTCAATCAACAACCAATGATTTGAAAAACGAAGCTCCAACACTTTCTTCGAAGTTAAGTAATAATTCTGCCGTCAAGGAAGGGATTTTGTTAAAAGATCAAAAGGTTCCCATAAACTTGGAGGAAAAATTGAAGCACGGTGAACATAAACCAAATAAATCCGAGTTATTAAATCAAGAGAGCAGCAAAACAAACAATAAATTGGAGAAAAATGGCAGTTTGGAGGTTGTATCATCGTCTTTACAACCTACCAGTGACGGTGATGCTACAAAAGCTTTAGTTGACAGAAACAATTTGATAGACGATAAACTAGAAGCGGCACTCCGGGAAATGGAAGGAGGGAAATCACCAAGGGAGATAAATATATTACCAACAGAGCCAAGTATCAGCTCAGGCGTAACCATCGCCGCAATGTTGGCCGAAGGATTGGGTTCTAAATTGGATTTTGTCAACACCGAAGTGAAGGTGGCCCGTAAAAGTTCAAAAATGGCTGAGAAAGACAAGAGTATCGAAGTTCTGAGCACACCTTTAAAAGCAAACGTGATGGAAGATGGCATAGCAGCAGGGATCCTCAATCCAAGCTCGAAAAAGGAAACCAAACAGTTACACGAAAGGTTGTCGTCCCAGGGAACGTACAACAGCTGGGACCCAAAACCAGAGAACAAAGCTGGGGGTAAAACTAACATAGGAAGCTGGGATATGAGTCAAACCGGCAAAGTTCAGGATGTTAGATTCGACCTGAGATCAGAGCCCGTTAAAGGTTTTGGTATTATGAACCTAAAAGAAGCGGGCATAGATCTGAGCTCCCTCAAAACCTCCACAAGTCTGGGCGAAAGAAAGACCCCATCGCTGGATCTTAGTCGAGTTAAAGTTGGAGTGATGGGTATGGATTTGAGCGCAAAGAAATCCCCGGAAATAATACCCTTGGTAAGCAACATGAGCAAAAAGCCGGAACTTAAAGTTACTCACGAACTCGCAGGAAGCGCCGGGGTCTGCGACTTGAGCACAAAAAAGTCTCCGGACAAAATTACTCACCCCCCGAATTTTGACCCCGCCCAGGCCTACAATTTTGGTTCCAAGATGGGCCTAGCTATGGGTGCTTTGCCCCTTAGCATGGCAACAGATTTGAGTACAAGGAAAATGGCTTTTAATATTGCCGAGTATATGAATACAAGATTGGACAGTAGGACTTTAGGTGGTCTGACACAAATTGAGAAACTAACGTTACTTTCTCAGTCGATCAAACCTAATGAAGATAGAAAAACATTCCTACCGGGCGATGATATGAGCCGAGGTGTGAAGAGGGACTCGCGGGAGGCGGGAGGCTCCGACAGCTGGACCAATAAAATGGCCAGGTATGTCGAACCGAGCGAGAACCGAGGTAGTGGCTCTTTGCTACCACCAAACTTGGAGGTCGGCGAGGCAATTGAGGAACCGCTGATGCTTGTAAGAGGGGAAGGTTCAGGTCGAGAGTGTGACACCGGAAACCCAGCTAAAGATACCCAAAACAGCACTAAGAAGGCGAAAGATGTGGATGAAACCCAAAATAACATAACCCAGAAGGCGAAAGATGCAGACGATACCAAAAACAATAGTAAAACATTGACTGGCAATAGTTCAAGTTTAGGAGACTCAAATGAAAACATTTCTTTCGTAGAGGGCGATTCCATCGGCTCTAAATCAAAAAGTGAGAAGCAATCAATAAATGCTCCAGATCAAGAGACGGTTGACAGTAGTAAAGCTCTTGCCAATATTGAAAGTTTTGGAGTTGACTCATCCTTGGAAATAAAACAAAAAAATATTACAGAATCATCTATCCACGGGGAAGAAAAGTTAGATAAATCTGTTCCCAATGAATTTGCCCAAAACGAAAAAACACCTATAGAAATGTCTAAAACTCAATTAATACCCATACAAAAGAGAACAAGCGCGGAGAATTTAGCAATAGTTGATAAAAAGATTGAGTCTCATGGTAAGACAGAAGATGAAGCGCCTAACATAAAGTCTCCTCCCATTAGATCGAATCGCCTCGTGTCCAATAACCCTAATGAAAGTATATCATATGGTACAAGTAGAAAGACAGGTATTGAGGCAGACAGCACATCACAAGTCTCTGCTTCCGCAAGTAGACTCAAGAATGACGAAAAGAAAGGTGAAGATTTGGCCAAAGCTCTTCCTCCAAGTAGTTCTGGTGAGCCCTCGGGTAGTCTTAAACAACTACGACAATCATCATCTGATACCAATCAGTATGGACATGCTGAAGATCTAACGTTTTCAAACAAGTTGGGTGTAAATCTGATAGAACAGACTAAAAGTGCCGGCAGTTTTAAACCAAAACTTTTTAGACCTCATGCCTTAGATTTTGGACCAAAAAAACATGTTGAAAATGTTGAATTGTCATCGTCGGTGACACCTGTCTCACTTTGCGACGATAGTAAACTGCTTGATATTTCCAGGTACTCTTCAGGGATCACTAACCCTAAAGATGAATCTCCTAAATCATTTTGCACACCTGAAATAAGTGTATCGGCTCCAGAGACTGAAGCAGATGAAAAGTTAAATTCGAGTAGCCATTCAGAATCTCTCTCAAGTATAAGTGAACGAGATCAATCAAGCAAGAAGCTCCCAGTTCAAACAACCTCTCCCAAAAATTCTGAAGCGCCTTTGCCAATAACAAAACGAGAATTAACAAAATCTCCGAATACCTTTTCTGAAGAATCTTTAACTTCAAGAAAACCTGTTGTAGCTTCATTGTTTGGTAACCCTATTGTAGATCAAATGCTAATGCCTAGCAGAGAATGTACCATCAGTAGTTCTTCGGAGTTAAAAAAGGATATAAGTTTATCGCAAAAACCTTTGACAAATGTGAGTAAACTCTCAAAATCACCTGAGCCTCCGCACATTTCTGGAACATTACTAGCCAACTTCACTGTTGATTTGCTTAAGCCTTCTGAAGCACCTTTACCTGTCACAAAAAGGTTTTTACAATCCGTCAGTAAATCTCCAACAAATCTTGGGGAGTCTGATAAAGTTTCACCCACCAAAACTCCACCAAAGTTGTGGAGTATTGAGGCAATATGTGCATCTGATGATAAAACTAAAGGAGTGGCAGACAAATCGGGTGCCTCAAGCTCACCTTTGGTATCGAGCAGCGTCATTGATTCCTCGGCACCTACTCTGGCAAAGCAGGAAAAGATGTGCAAGTGGTCACTTGGCATTCAAGTTATCAAGAAGTCGCAACAAGATGAAGGAAGCCCCACAGCCAAGAAAACTTCCAGATGGGACGTCAGAAAGCCGACTCTGGCATCTGTCGCTCAAACACCAACTAAAGCTGCTGAAGAACTAAGCTCTAGTTCGACGATTCGGACATTATCATCCGATGTTCATGTTCCAGTGTCATCTTCCAGTGATAAAGAAATCACAAACAAAATCTCCAGCGCAAGCTATGTAGACTGGTCTAGCAATCATACAACCTCAAGTTCTAAAACTTTACCTTGTAGTAGTTTGCAACATAAAGGTGATACCTTAAGTAAATACGAAAACGTGAGTTCATCTGTTTCTGAGCCATTGCCGTCAATGAGTTCAGAACATAGCTCCACAACTAAGAATGGTGCTAAAATTACTATACAGAATCTGAAACCTGAAATTAAAACATCAAATATCAGTGTTGAAATAAAACAGTCTTCTAGAATAGACAATGTTAGTGTTGAAATAAAACAGTCTTCTAAAATAGACAATGTCAGTGTTGTAACAAAACCACCTTCTAGATTAGACAATTCCAGTGTTGAAACAAAACCATCTTCTAGAATAGACAATGTTATTGAAAGAAAACCATCCTCAAGAATAGACAATGTTGTTGAAAAAAAAACATCCTCAAGAATAGACAGTGCCAGTGTTGAAACAAAACCATCTTCTAGAATATACAATGCTAGTGTTGAAGCAAAACCATCTTCTAGAATGGACAATATCAATGTTGAAACAAAACCATCTTCTAGAATGGACAATGTCAATGTTGAAACAAAACAATCTCCTAGAATATACAATGCAAGTGTTGAAACAAAACCATCTTCTAGAATAGACAATGTCAGTGTTGAAACAAAACCATCTTCTAGAATGGACAATGTCAGTGTTGAAACAAAACCATCTTCTAGAATAGACAATGTCAGTGTTGAAACAAAACCATCTTCTAGAATGGACAATGCCAGTGTTGAAACAAAACCATCTTCTAGAATAGACAATGCAAGTGTTGAAACAAAACCATCTTCTAGAATAGACAATGTCAGTGTTGAAACAAAACCATCTTCTAGAATGCACAATATCAATGTTGAAACAAAACCATCTTCTAGAATGGACAATGTCAATGTTGAAACAAAACAATCTCCTAGAATATACATTCTCAGGAATAGACATTGTTGTTGAAACAAAACCATCTTCTAAAATAGACAATGTCAATGTTGAAACAAAACCATCTTCCAGAATAGACAATGTTGTTGAAACAAAACCATCTTCTAGAACGGACACTGCCAGTGTTGAAACAAAACCATCTTCTAGAATAGACAATGTCAATGTTGAAACAAAACCATCTTCTAGAACGGACACTGCCAGTGTTGAAACAAAACCATCTTCCAGAATAGACAATGCCAGTGTTGAAACAAAACCATCTTCTAGAACGGACAATGCGAGTGTTGAAACAAAATCATCTTCTAGAATAGACAATGCCAGTGCTGAAACAAAACCATCTTCTAGAATAGACAATGCCAGTGTTGAAACAAAACCATCTTCTAGAATGGACAATGCCAGTGTTGAAACAAAACCATCTTCTAGAATGGACAATGCAAGTGTTGAAACAAAGCCATCTTCTAGAATAGACAATGTCAGTGTTGAAACAAAACCATCTTCTAGAATAGACAATGCAAGTGTTGAAACAAAGCCATCTTCTAGAATAGACAATGTCAGTGTTGAAACAAAACCATTCTCAGGAATAGACATTGTTGTTGAAACAAAACCATCTTCTAAAATAGACAATGTCAATGTTGAAACAAAACCATCTTCTAGAATAGCCAATGCCAGTGCTGACACAAAATCTTCCCCCATTCTAAATAAACCTTCAGAAAAATTTGCAGAAAGTTTACAAAAAGAAATGGAAATTGTTGAATCTAAAATTCCATCTAAAATCAAAAGTGTTCCTCCAAAATTAATTCCTATTCCTGAAAAGTCTTCTAAACATTTAAATAATGTCTTGGTTGAAGAAACTACTCCAAGGATTGATTCAAGCACACTTGTTAAAGACGATAAACACAGGACAAATTTAAGTCTGCAAGAGCCAGATAGTTCAAGCGAACTATCACGAACTGACTGTAAAAATATAAGTGAAGAAAAAGCCAATGATAAACCTATGCCAAGATTTATTTTTGGGTCTGGTTGTTTACCAACACAATCGAAAACTTCTTTATTAGGAGCGACTGTCACGCCGGTAGCTATAAATGAAAGTGATAAAACAATTAATTTATATGAGAGTAATTTAAAAGATGTTAAAGACAATGTTACAAATTCAAGCAGTGGTAAAAGCAAAATAGGACCTAGCTCTGAAATATTAAGTTTCAGTATTGCAAATATGGTGGATAAAACATTCAACAGCGAAAAGAATAAATGTGATCATATTGGAGAGAAATCTAAAGGCTTCAGTATCCAGGACTTATGTGGTATATCACCACCAGAAAAGGGTGTTCTTATTTCAAAAAGCACAGACAAATCTGATAAACATCGCACAAAACCATCTGACACTAGCGCAAGCGCGGAGGTTTGTTGCGATTCTAGTGGTGATACTAAAGTACTCAAAACCGACAAAATGTCTGTGTTAACTGTGGGGTTAATAGGTGGAGAAAAAGAAGTTACGAGTCAATTTGGCGTTGATAGTTCGATTTCTTTACGAGATGGGCTGATGAAGGATATAGCTGGTCAGGATAACAAAGAACTACCTGACAAGACGAACGTGGATTTAATTTCAATTGAAAAGAAATTACCAATAAAAAGTTTGTTTTTTCCTGTTAGGGAAAGCAAAGTAGTGCTTGCTTCTGCTATCAGCGCAAACATCCCAACTCAAAAACATATATCTGAAAATGTGAGCTCAAATAATTCATTCATCCCAAAAGGGTCAACTGAGGCGTTTTCATCACAACAGTCGGCCTTAATTGAAGAAGACTCGGCCATAACCGACACCTCAAAACAAATACCTAAAAATGCTAGTTTTGATAAAACGAGCTCAGTTTTATGGTAGTGATGAAAGTAAAACGCAAGTGACTCAAGAAACATGTGAAAATGCAAATTCCAAACTGTCCAGTAAATTAGCCGAGAACCAATTTAGTAAATCAGGAAAAGTAAGTGATGAAAAAGTTTCTTCAAAGCTTGATAAACAGAAGGAACCTGAAAAACCAGTATCTAAGTCTATAATAACTACAGGAATTAATATTGCCGAAACTGAACTAAACAAAATTGAAAAACCAAACTTAGTTAAGAGTTTTCCAACTTCCTCAAAAAGACACAATAAAGAAACCAATGTTCTGTCTAATACTCTACCAAATAATTTGCTTCCAAGCCATCACTCTGCTGAAAATAGTAAATTTCTGAAGACATTCTCAGAAACATCAACCATTTTAAATACTAGGGAAGGCCCCAAAGCAGACTCGACTGTTTCAAGTTCAGTTCCTCAAAGTAAACTATCACAAGTGTCTTCGGGATCAGGCAAACGACGCAAGTCGGTGGAAAGTATCAGCATGGGCATCATGATGGGAAAGTTGACGGGAAAAGCTGGCTTGGCGTTACAATCCAAGATATCAGAAATACCTCTGTCTGGGACACAACTACTTGATAAAGTCCTCGATATCGACAGCAGAAAGATTGGAATGTTGAAAGAAAACCCTGGTTTAAAGCTGACAGAACTTCCTAAATCAGTGCCAACTCTAAAATCCTCCCCTGAAAGTACAAGTACAAATGTCTCTTCACCCGAATTATTGACATCACTACACATCGGAAAATCTAAGGACAAAGAAAATTGTACTAAATCTTTGTCATCGAAAGATGAAGGAAAATTGTTTGATGAAAAACTTGAATGTGTGTTGTTGGATGAATCATTGCCTGTTGAGAAGTCTCCAAATGATAAAGTTGGTAGACATGAGCTAGCTGTTAAATCTTTGAATACTACTAAAGATGACATCAAACATGATTCATTAACATCTGTTGAACTACCATTAAATAAAATAGATGTTTCCAAACCTGACGCTTCATTGTTTGTGGAGAATAAAGATGACACCAAAACCTCTTCATCACAAACTATTGAAAAACAAGAGCAACCAATAGAAGTCACCAAACCTCTAGAAGAAATAAAAATCATCAAATCAACTGACTTGTCACAACCTGAAAAATTGGCTGCCGAAAGTGATAAGAAAGAAGTTTGCAAATCCCCAACGGTTGAAAGAATCGCAGAGAAAAAGTCTGTTGACAACAGTTCACCCACAACTTTACTTGAAATAGATAGTGCTTCAGCGATTATATCATCCAATCTTGAAAAAAACTCCAAAGTTGATAGCACTAGTCTATCAAAGTCCAAAACAGAACTCGGTATAAAAGCGCTTGACACAAAGATTTCGGTTCCTTCTATTGATAAGCCATTGGCTCCATCTACCCAACAAGTTGGTAAAGTAGATGAAACTTGCGTTACTTCTACAATTGTTGTTAAATCTTTGGAAAAGGCTGATGAAATAAACATACTAGAAAGTAACATTACCAATGATAAAACAGTTGACAAACCTGTTTCATCAAGTGTCTTGGCAAAGTCTCAGGAACAAGATGACGCCAAGACAACATCTGCTTCTCCAAGCAAACCTATCAAGGACGATGAAACCAGCGGTATTTGCACCATTTCACCCTCGTCAGAAAAATCTCCTATCATGCCTACGTGCGTCCAGATTCCGGGGCCTACAAAAGATGATGCCAAAAAAATTGATGCGATTGTTACTTCACCCATCGCAAAAAGTTTGAAAGATATTGATAATAAACCATCTATAGAGCTTTCTAAAATAGCTGATTCATTAAATGAAGCTTCTCTGATTCTTAGTACAGCAGAAGATGAAATTAAGGTTGTTAGTGTCATGCCGTCAGACTCTGAAATCAAAGAACCTGTGAAGACGGGCACAAAGCCAAACAATTCGCCACTTTCTTCAACATCGCCCAGTGAGGAAAAGACACCTATAAAAAGCCCGGACGAGCCGAAAAAAATCTTCCTGAAGCTTAAACCTCAAAGTGAACTTCTGATGCCAGGAAAAGAGCCACTCATTCCACCGTCTGTTAAAAGGGACTCTAAGACTCCTTCCCCGGAAAAACTCAGCCCGATCGGTCGTTTAAAGATCATCCCTGAGGCGAGCATCACGTCATTTATGAAATTTTCTACTCCTTTAAGGGACGCGGACACCAGCAGAGGGGTCGGGTCCTTTCATCTAAGTCGCGAGCAGCAACCAATGGTGATGGCTGTCCAAGGTCTCAATTGTCCGTCTGTGGATAAGTCGACGACGGTGCAGGGTATCTCAAAGCTTCCAAAGCAGAAAGGAGAACCCATTTCTTCACCAGCTGAACCTAAAGGCTTAAGGCAAACTGCGTCCACTCCAGAAAAATCAGGTAGGCCTACCAATATTGTTCTTACAAGGGTCCAGGCGCAGTTGGCCGAGAAGCTTCGAGGCCCACCATCGGTCGGAAAAACCAAAGCTCTTAGCAAAAAATTAGAAATAAAGAAGAATCGAAAAGCACCACTTTCCAAAACAGATAAGGTGGAGGCAATCAAAATGGTTGATCTTGTAACAACAGATTCTAAAGAGACAGAACATAAAGATAAAGAAGGAATTGAAGAAAGACCAAAGGTTGCAAAGAGAAACTTGAGGGGGAAGAGTAAAGACATTCAAGAGCCTTCAACAAAACATGGTTTAAAGAAGGGAGTAAGTAGAATGGGCATAGAACCATTGAAAGAAAACAAGAACTTAGTGGAGGAGAGTACAAAGAAATCGACGAAGGAATGTAAAGAGAAAAACAAAGATGATTTAGAAGGGAAGAGTGATCCTGAAAGTAAGAAAATCCTTGAAGAAATCAAACCACTCAAAGAAAGCCGAGACGAAGAAACAGAGATGTTGAAAAATACCTTGTCAAAAGAGAGTTTAAAAGAAGGCTTGAGGGTAAAGTTAGCAGCCTCAGAGGCACAGCTGAAGGCTGAAAATGAACATCTAAAAACGGAAACAAAATCGGCTCTGTCAGAAACACAGCTGAGTACTGAAATTACTAAATTAACTACTTCAGATGCACTAATGAAATTGGAAACAAGTACGCTAGATACGGCACTCTGCAAGGAACACTCGAGTCCCGAGCCTGTCTTAAAGACAACCACAATCCAGAACCTGTCTCTGGATTACATCCCACCCCCTGTAGAACTTACAAGGACCCGAAATTCTTTCCCACCTCGTGGTAACAAAGTGAAGGCAGCAACCAGGAAAGGTAGGACTAAGAGTGGGGAGATTAAATCTGCAAAAGAAATACCTAAAAAAGAGGAGGTTAAAACACCTGCAAAAGAAATACCTAAAAAAGAGGAGGTTAAAACACCCGCAAAAGAAATACCTAAAAAAGAGGAGGTTAAAACACCCGCAAAAGAAATACCTAAAAAAGAGGAGGTTAAAACACCCGACGATCATCTTGTAGTAGAGTCGTGTGGAGACTTGTCTCCTCAGAGAGTAACGAGGGCAAAAAGATACAAGACAACCCCCGAGATCAAAGTATCTCCTGAAATCAAGGCAGTCGAAGTTGTTCCTGAGAAAAAAACTCCTGTGAAAGGAAAAGCAAAAGTGAGCAAGGCGGTGGAAAATGAAACCACGCCAACAAGGAGGAAGCGAAGAAACAGCCGAAAGAAAGGAACGATTCGGAAGTTGATGTTGGAGGCAAGCGCCGGAAGATGAAAGGGAAAAGGGTGCTGGACTTGGAGCTGCGGCGTACAATCGAGGAGCAGAAACGTCTGGAGGGTGGTGACAGCAGCAGCGATGAGGATCGTTTCGATGTCCCAGAAAACGGTGGTGGCATGTCCACGGAGGAGGATTCGTCTTCGGTGCCTGTTGTGACTACGGACGACAAGGGAAGGGGCAAGCCGGTCAGTAGGGGTCGTGGAAGAGCGAGAGGAAAGGGCAAAGGTCGAAGCACTATCCCTAGCTCCAAGACTGCCACGGAAAGTCCGGCGCCCAGCAGTGATGTTCCTTCAGACTCCAGCAAACCTTCTCCCAAGAAGAACAGAGGAAGTGAGTATTTGACAACATATTTCGTGTGATAGTTTTTACAGCAGGGCTGCCCAAACCTTTTAGAACTGCAACAACCCAATTTTTTGAACGGCAAACTTTCACAAGCCACCTTTCTTTAATAGTCATGAGAGGGAGGTATTTTTTCATTTTTCAATTTTCCATGATTTCTTATTTTTAAACAAGGGAGTATTCAAGTACCTATTATGTTAACACCTTTTTGGACACATCAACCCCCTCTCCCCTTTGGAAGCAAAAATAAGCAAAGACCTTCCCCCCTATTTATGTGATATTTGTCGACTTTTCTTGTAATTTTTTTATAGGAATAACAATTTCTTATGCAATTTATACATTTCTGTTAATTATTAATGAAAAGGTGTAAATTAATGCTACATACAAAATATTCACAATAATTACGGTTGTAAAATTAATTTAAATGTATTGTACTAAACAGATAAAATAAATTACATTTAATTTAAATTATAAAAATAGTATTATTAGTAAATAAATTATTACTATGGCTATAAAAATTTCAAACCACTTTTAATCTGATGAACATGGTCCTTCAATCCATGTCTCAACACTTTTAATTAATTACGTGTCTGTTTGCGGTGGCTGGGTCACTGCGCCGTTCTTGCCTGTCTCTCTCTGTCTTGTGTAAGCATTGTTCTGATCTTCTCTTCCCCTTATTAGCAAAAATAAACAAAGCTCCCCATTCCTCTCAAGTGCTTACATGAAATACTTGGAACTCCACCTAGTTAAAAAAATACTTTTCGCAACCCAACAAAAATCAGCTCTCAACACACAGTTTGGGAATCACTGCTCTTTCGGCTTTTATTCACAATACATTATTAGTAAAACTCGTGAATTATTATTTTGAAGATATATTATTGCTTTTAATGTTCTTAAAACTATACAGTTCAGTAGGATTTGAGTTTAGAGATTTTATAGTAACATTCCAATTTTAAAACGTGCAAATTTGAAAATAGAAAATACTAACTCCCCACTATTTGATGCAAATGATTTTCTTGTTTCCATTCATTAGTTTGTTCTTTCATACTGTCAAGTTTAGGAGACCTTATTTCATACAATCAATCCCCTCTAAAAACTTTACTTTATATCCATTACTGTTTCCTGGGTCAATGTTTTATTCAAGCCATATATTTTCCACTACCAGCTTGCTAGGCCTGTCGTAGCTTCATATGCCTTATAATATAACTTAAATCTAGGACAGGCACAACATACAACCATTAATTCATCACCGTGAAAGGGTAAATCCACATTTAACCTATGATAAAATTTTCTGGCCATGCTGGGAATCGAACCCGGGACTCTCTTAGCTCAGGAGACAAACGCACTACCTGCTGAGATAAGGAGTCGGATCTCTTAAGAAACTAGAACATTTACTTATGGGTTCTCGCTGCTCTCCAAACTGTCAGATTCATGGTTCACAACACTAGGTGATGTTGACTTAGGTTAAGTTAGTCTTTAAGTCATGTGCTGAGGTAACCTTGTATTCTGAAAGTGCACATTAAATACCCATAAATATTATTACATGGCGTATGGATATTTTTTTGTCAGGCCGGATCTTAAAGGGTCTGGACATGGGGGCAGAGCTCTTGACTGATGACACAGGAGCGGGGCCCAGCTCGGGTACCCCGGTGCGACAGTCACGCCGTATAGCCCAGATCAAGATCAAGGAGGAGGCAGAGAGGCGTGAGCTGGAGGAGATGACACTCTACAGTTACCACGAGGAGCAGAGGAAGAAGAAGAACAAGAAGCAAAGCAAACACGAGAACAATAACGAAGCAAAGGTGAGTGCCCGTCCCTCTTGTTTCATCACTTTAACAACAGCTTGGTCCAACACACCACTCTCGCAGTAGACTAGACTGTCGACGATGGGGAGAATGTACTGTGGCTGGTTTTCCTAAATGGTTTCTCCACTCCATGAAAATGCAGGTACACTTACTTTAAATTCAACCTGTCTCATCCCTAAACCATTAGTGTAATTGTTACATAAGCGTAAAATCCGAATGGGTAGTAAGACTCGGTACTAAAAAAAAAAAGCTTGAGGGGGTTTGTTGGAGTAAAAGGCATTTGGGTTTACAAGATGCTTGGGTTCAAATATTTGTTGAATACTTTAAAAAAATAAAATTAAAACAATAGCACCAAGTCTTACTGTTTGCATTATACACACATGTATTAATTACGCTAACCTGTTGGGGGATAAATAAGGTTGTATTTATAGAAAGTGTATACACATTCACGTGGAGGTTGACTGGAAAACCATTTAGGGAAAACCACCCTCATTACATCTGACTGGGATTCGAACCCCTATGTCCCCGTCATCACCAGTCCAGTCTATTGTGAGAGTGACTGCTCAGACCTTTTGACCAGCGGAGATTTACGAAGTGGGTTTCATAAAGTAAAGAAAGAGTCCATTAAAATAGTGAACCTAGTTTTTGAAAGGATAGATTACTGATTATATTTTTGATTTGTTCTTCTTTATTTGCACTATTGAGTTTGTTTTTAAAAACTAACTACCATTTACATACCATTTATTTCTTGCTTTTACAGCTACCCAAGTCCGACCAGAAAAAGAAAAAGTTACAAGTAAGTTAATAGATGTATAAAACAAATTGCATTGAGCAAAAAAAATGTGCAAAAAGTAAAATGATAGAATAGTAGGAAAACAATAGAGCACAAATAATAAAAGTAAAAACACTAACACATATTTACACACACTTCTTTATTTCGATGTTACCTTAGCATCTTCCTCAGGGAGTAGTAGGAGTCTTATTACTACTACTTCCTGAGCAGATGCTATAATATCATCAACATATTTTGAAGTGTGTGTAAATATGTGTTAGTGTTTTTATTTTTTACTTGTGCGCTATTATTTTCTTACTATTCTATCATTTTATTTATTACAAGTAGGTTAATAGTAACTTACTCTCCGTCTAGGTCATAAGTTTAAATGTAAATCCTGTTTGCTTTTAATTAAAGTCATTTGACAGTAAAAATTGTATTGAACAGTTTTAATAATTGTATAATTATAAGCTCTAAAATATAGGGATTCATCGGTTTAAAACTATTACAGTTCATGAGCTATAATTGGTAAAACTTGCTATTTTATGCTTTTTATGTACCATTGTTAAGGTAAAGTAATTAATGTACAGGGCTGAAATTTAGTATAACTAGACATTCATATGAGGTGTACACAAAGAAATATTTATATTATTATTTATTATCTCACAATAATAATAACAACAATTATAACAATAACAACAATAATAACAATAATAACGATAGTAAAAAATAGACTGAGAAAGTTTGAGTACTCGTCTGTTAGATAGTTAGGCTGTATGTTTGTCCTTTGTCTGTGCTACTAGGTTGAGAGTGACGAAGATTATATCCAGTTGGGACAGGAAGAACCGCTAATCTCTAAGATTAAAAGGAAAAAGAGGAAAAAGAAGTCTGGAATCTCCAAGTTCAATGAGCTCAACCCATGGATGTCTTCCTCGGGTTCAAGGTGAGCTGGTCAACTTGCAAGTGTATGTGTTCCTAAAAGTTTAATATCTTCACATACTTAAGAGTCTAATTTTACATACGTTAATCTCTATTTTACCTTGTCGCACAACCCAAACACCTTTGTCCTAGAAATGAAACACCTCACTTATTGCATAACCAAAACACCTCTGTCCTAGAAACAAAACATCTTTGTTCTAGGAAGAAAACACCCTTGTTGTTGCATAGCCAAAACACCTCTATAGTCACATAGCCAAAACACCTATGTTCTAAAACAAAACACCTCTGTTGTCTCACAACAGGGTGTCTACCACCCGGGAAAATCAGGGAAAACGGGAATTAGCCGGGAATTTGAAGTGATCGGGAAAAAACGGGAATAAGTCGGGAATTTGGTAAATTATAATAAAAATCCGGGAAAATGTTGTTTTAATCAAAATATGAAATATAATAATCACTAAATCAGTAAATTATGTGATTCAAACCGTCATTTTTTTGTTTGTAGCTGTGAAATATATTTTTAATTACTATTAAACAATGTTAATACAAATTAAAAAAGCATGTTTATTTAAATTTTTAAACTTATTATTATTCATAACAAAATATTAATAGAAAAACGAGGGGGGGGGGGTAGGAGTTANTCGGGAATTTTAGGAAATGATCAGGGGAAATCAGGGAAAAGGTCGGGAATTTCATTGGTCAAGTTGAGTAGACACCATGTCACAACCAAAACACCTTTGTTATCACATAACTGAAACACCTCTGTTGTTTAATAATTGAACCACTTCTGTTGTCTCACAACTGAAACACCTGTGTTTTAGAAACTAAATACCTCATCTGTTACATAACTGAAACATCTCTTTTGCATAACCAAAACACCTCTATTCTAAAAACAAAACACCTTTGTTGTCGCATAACAAAACACCTTTATTCTAGAAACAAAACACCTTTGTTGTCGCACAACCCAAACACCTGTTTTAAAAACTAAACACCTCTGCTGTCACACAACTGAACACCTCTGTTCTAGAAACAAAACACCTCTGTTATCACATAACAGAAATAACCTTGCTGTTGCATAACCGAATCACACCTGTTATCCTAAAGCTGAAACACCCCCGCCCTTGTTGCAACGATGAGGAGAATTGATTTCCAAAAGATAAATTGTCCTTGATGGAGTAGCAGGGGAGGGTGGGTGAATCCCTCAACACTAAATGTCTCTAGTTCGTGTTTGACATTCTTGTTGTGCAGTTCTTCCTCCCAGGAGGAGGTAGAGGAAGATGAAGAGGAGGAGCTGGAGCCGACGGAAGATGAGAGTAACCTAGTGTTCAAGTCGGACCATGAGTTCTCCCCGGAATCGGATCTGGAGGGGGAGGAGGGAGACATCCAACTCCCCCGCAGAGCACGCACCGCCCAGAAAGGTACACAAACGCCAATAATCTTCCTTGAGTTTCATAATATCTTCTCGATCCACAAATCTACTCTTTCAGCTTCTTAAATCTCTGTATCAATATTTTAAATATTTTCTATAAATCTATAAACTAGGGATGTGCAAAGTCCACTTTTTCAATTCGAAGTTAACTCAAAAATTCAATCTGTCCCCTTAGATTGGACCCATGAAATTGGCAGTTCCCACAGTATAACTCTCTTAATATACGTAACAAACTCACCCCAGGCAGAACCATATTTGTGACTTGAATGTACTCCCCGTGTGTAGAGTCTGACGGTGAACTGGCCGAGTTGGACGACCACGCGTGTCAGAAGTGCGGCAAGATGGACCACCCAGAGTGGATTCTGCTCTGCGACAAGTGTGACAACGGCTGGCATGGTTCCTGTCTGCGACCGGCTCTCCTCGTCATACCGGAGGGGGATTGGTTCTGTCCCCCTTGCGAGCACGTCAGTAACACTCACTGTGGTTTTATGTTGTTTAACTACAGGGAGGCCTTATAGTGAAAATTGATAAAAAAATAAATACTAATTCAGTGAAAATTGAGTGATGAAAGCCCATATAAACCTGCTTTGGTGGCTGCAAGGTCTAAGGCGCTACTCTAACAATCGACAACATTGCCGAAGATGGGGATATCTGGGTTCGATTCTGGTCTGGTGTAACTGAGGGTGGGTTTTTTTCTAAATGGTTTTCCATTCTTCCTCCATACAAATGTGCGTACACTTCTTCAAAATTCAACCATATTAATCCTTAAGACCATTAACGTAATTGGTACATAAGCTTATAATCTGAACAGGTAGGCCGCTAGTAAGGTGAGGTGTTAAAAAAAAAAAGGTAGCGCCTGGAACCTAATATTTATAAAATAAGATATTTTTCTAGTTGCAGGGTCTAATGCCTCATACTCATGTTAGACTGAATTTCCAGTGACTAAGAGATCAGGTTTAAATCTTGTTTTGGTGTAGTGATGATTTCCCCCCGCCCCCCTCTAAATAGTTTCTTACTTTTCCTCTGTGCAAATGTGTGTACATTAATCTAAAATTATACCTTTCTTGTTATTAACCCTACAATTAATAAATGTTTGCATCCAAATCGATCATTGAAATGCAGTGGTGGGGGGAGGTTATTTTCCTCTTGTTAACCATTCATATCTTCCCTAGTCTCAATGTATTAAATTATCGCCTCCGAATCATGTTGAAGAAACTGTACCCCACTGTCTTGTTTCAGACCTCACTGTTGGTGAACCTGCAAGAACGTCTGTGTGAGTACGACCGCTGCTCCAAGAGGCGTGAGAATGAGGAGTTGCGGCGTAAGAGGCTGGCCTACGTGGGGATCAGCCTGGACAACGTCCTGCCCAACAAGGACAAAGAGGAGGAGGAGGAGAGTGCAGGTAACCTCGCAAACCTAAAAACATTGAACTAGCAAAATATTAACATACAGATTTAACAGCCAAACTTTAGGAGGGGGTAGGCGATTTAAAAACTAACCCAAAATGTACTTTGGAGATTAGCTTGTTTTCGCTTCCTTTTCAAGAAAATGGCAGATAACTAAATAAAGTCAAAATCAAAATAGATTTTAATTTATTATTTAATTTATTTATTTTGTTTACCATATTTCTTTGATTATAAAACACCATCGATTGTAAGACACGCCCTAATTTTTCAGTACCATAAATAGACAAAAAGCTTTCATTCTAAGAAATATTTTTACTACAGAATTTAATTTACTAACAATAATAATAACAACCAAAACTCCTGTTTTATCTGTAGGTCTGTTATTAATCTCTTCCTTTTGAATTAATATCAGTTCGATTCTTCTGAGCCATCGATATCTTTAGCATCCCATAATTTATCGTCTGAGGAGCAGATAACAGAAAATGTGTAAGTGAGAGGGGAAAAATTGAAGCAATTAAAGGAGGAAGAATGGTGGAAGGATAAAGGGAGATGGAGGCATTTTACTAAACTGACCCGGCCATGGGCTGGAAACAGTTGGTGATGACATTGTCTTCTGAGCCATGGAAAACATTGGTTGAAAAAGAACTGTGATTCAAAGACGCATCCCGTTTTTAGAGACGTTTAGATGGTGAATAAAAGTGCATCTTAGACTCGATATTCTACCACTTACTAAAGTTTGGCTGGTTAACTGGAAACGGCCTGTATAATACTCTTCCTTGTAGATAATGATTGTATTGCATTCACTCTTTTTTAACATCAGTGAGTGTGTTTTATTCTGGCGGTGGTTGTACCGAGTTTATTGTGTTCCAGCCGAGTCCACCCAAGGCTCAGGTGATAAGAGGTCTTCCTCCTCCTCGCAGTCGGGCCACTCCTCGGGTGACGAGTCCGAACCCGTCTACCAGCTGAGAGAGAGGAGACAGGCTCTGTTCAGCTATCGCTTCAACGAGTACGACGATCTCATCAACTCTGCCATACAGGTTAGTTGCATTCAACACATTAACATCGAGTATTGGATGTTAACCGAGGGACCCGCTTCAGTAGCAGAATGGTCTAAGGCGTCATTCTCGTGATAGACCGTCCTGCTGAAGATGGGGAGACCAGGGATCGAATCCTGGTCGAGTCTACTGAGGGTGGGATTTCCTAAACGGCTTCCCTCTCTCCTTCCAAGCAAATACAGGTAGGTCACCTCTAAAATGCTTCATTTCTCATCCCTATCCCATTGGAGTAATACATGGTGATAAAAAAAGGAAAAAATAAATAATCGAGTGGAGATTCACCAACATTCGAGTTTTTCTTTTAGCTTGGGGCATAGTGTCTTACTACTCGTTTGGGTTATACGGTTAAGTACTAATTACTCTAATGGGTTGGGAATTAGGAAGGCTGAATTTAGAGGAAGTGAACCCAAATTTGTGTGGAGGGAGGGTGGAAAACCATTTAGGAAAAACCACCCCCAGTTCACCCGACCGATATTCGAACCTCGATCTCCCCGTCCTCGGCAGTCCAGTCTATTGCGAGATTAGTGCGTTAGACCATGCGGCCACCGAAGCAGGTATCCGAGTGTTAAACCGTCCAAACTCTGTCCCGACCTCCCGGCTCACCAGGAAAGGATTTTGTTATATTTGGAAGAAGGTACAGGAAAGGTGGATAGAAACATAATGATGCTGCTAAACCCAACATTAATGTTTCACTTAACTGAATGTGTTGTAATTACAGATGGGTTGAAGCCACAATTTTACTAATCCAAATGAATTATGAACATGAGAGAAAATAAAATAATAATTGGAAGTAAAGTAGAAATAATAACTAACTGTTAACATTTTTTTGTTAAAATAGAGTAATTATAACATTAACACACTCAGAAATGTTACATTAATGGTCTGGGGTCTGGTTGCTAGGTTTGGCTTGAAATTATAAAAGAGCTGGACCACCAATAAGCAGAAGTAGAGTTCTAAAATAAATTTTTAACTAATCATTATATAGAGATTTTTTAAATATGTTTTTTGGGTCTCGAATCTGATATTTTCTTAAATCTCAGATTTCCTTATGGATTCAACGGTTCAAAGACTCTATGATCCTATCCTTAGTTGTAATCAAAGATGTCGGTAAAATAACGGGTTTAACCCATTTATAATAATTTTCCCGATTGCGGCCTTTAGGGAATTTATACTTTTATTCTGATGTTTGATTGCTGTACTCTTCAGGATGAACTGGAGGCAGTGAAGGGTGCAGGCAACCAGGGGCGGGGGAAGGACATTGCCAACATAGTGAACGCGGAGAAGGACGAGTTGGCGTCTGGCGAGACCGAGAAAGAGGGGCAGGAGGAGAACAAGGCGGAGGAAGAAGAGGAGGACGAGGAAGAGGCGCCTGGATACATCCCTCCTGTCAAGCCCAAGTACATCTCCCTCGGTAAGAAGAAGCACCGCAGGTTGAACAGCCTCGACATCAGCAGCGAGGACGACGCAGAGTCGGACGAGGACTTCAAGGGGACGAGGTAGTTGATTGTTATATTTACAGCGCTTGAAACAAAACTGGATTCAGGGAGAAATTGTTTAAATTAGGAAGAGATTGCAAGAACACTCACATTAGTGATACAGCAATATATACTGTTTAGATAAATCAATTTTTTTTACATCCATTGCTGTTTCCAGTCTTTGACCAGTTTTTTATTCAAGCCATATATTTTCCACTACCGGCTTACTAGTTCTGTTGTAGCTTCAGATGTCTTATAATATAACTTAAGACTTGGCTAGGCACAACATCCAGTCCCCGACTGTTAATTTATCACTGTAAGGGTGAATCCACATTTCACCAATGATAAATTTTTTGGCCAAGTCAGGAATCGAACCTGGGACCCTTAGCTCAGCAGACAGACACGGGCTGAGCTAAGGAGATAAAACTAGTAAACACAAAATTACATATATAAAGAAAAGCTTTCACTGCTATGGATAGATTCTTCATTTCAAACAATTGTCATAATAAACAACCCTTTTCAGTCTGTGGTCGGGTCAGTTTAGTAAAATATCTCCATCTTACTCTTTCATTCATTTGCTTCATTTTTCCCCTTACTCGTACATTTGCTGCTATTTATTTCTCTCATATCTTTCTTGCTCCCCTTTGCGCTCTTTTTCCCTGTGTACTTCATTATCATCATTCTCCTTGGAATCTCTTTCTTACTCCTTTCAATGTTCATTAAATACGGTCATTTGTCGACATTGTTTTTCTCTAATTATGCTAAATAAATTTTTAAAGTGACACTTGAACATGGTAATTGAACCGGGGAACCTTGGCCAGTGCTCTACCACTAAGCTATCCCTGATTCATCCTATGCTCAAGGTAATTTATCATTCATATTTTAAGGCAGAGTTTTTGATGGACGTGTGAGATTGTCAGTTACTTAGAGCTATCAGAAAAACATCCTCCAGTGACCCAGTGCTATAATTTATGCTGAAGTAATTGTGTATGGTTGGCGACACAATTTATATACTCTTGTGAACACGTCCTTGAACTGTTGTGTTTAGTTCGGAGGAAGATGAAGAAGAAGACGACGAGCCATTGGACAGTGATGACTCGGAGCTGGGTCGGAGACGCTCCCGTAGAAGTAACCAACCGGTTCGCAGGTCGTCTCGGGCCAGGACCACACGCTTCGACAGGGAGTTCAGTAAGTTCATGTCCTTATTCAAGTCACTTAGAGCATGGCTAATATCGGTTGGAGTGGTTTGAATGACACTCTAAACTCTACTGTGATAATAGCACTTTAAGGGAAACCTCTTTTTGTCTTTTGAGTTACATTTTGTTACATCATGAATAAAGTACATCCGGACAAATTGGGGCCTTGAGGTTGTCCGGATTAAAAAAAAAATCTCGTGAGATATGGCAAGGTACAATTAAAACAGCCAAACAAAAACAAACCACATTTATTTTACATTTTGTAATATGCAAATGGAAAAATAATCTGCAGGGAAGAAATTAATTTACTAACAGAATATTTTGGTTCTTTAATCTGACTTGACTTAGGTAGTTGTATTATATTTGGAAAAAGCTACAGGAAAGGTGGATAGAAACATTTAAAAGGAACAAACACTATATGGCTTTCATAATTAAAAGAAGAACACGGTTCATACTTTACACTGTTGCCATTGGACAAAGAGGTAATGGCTACTTCTTGAAGAAAAATCATAATTTTTACCGCCCACTCCCTCGACTATGTTTCAATCTATCAGAACTCTTCAGGAGGGAGTGTGAAACACGCAACATAACTTCCTAAAAGAGGAAACCAAAGTTTGGTTAAAATTCAATAAAACACATTCTCGTATTTTTAATTTTTCAGATAGACATGTGTTTAGTAATTGTATTTTGAGAGTTTTGATGGAAAATATATATCTATATTTGGGTTTGAAACAGTTTAAAAGTATAAATTTATTTGTTTTCAAATATGTGAGAACATCTTTTATCAGAGAGCTATTTCTCAGTGTATTTTTGTTTAAATATGAGTGGACCAACGGCTAAATAATTTTATAATAATCGAAATCGATAAAACTAAAGAAAATGGGAAAATAAACTACTAAGAGTAAATTTGATGAAGAAAGCCCACCTAGGTAAAGAGGAAAAATGTGGGAAGAGTTCAATACACAAAGATCACATCTTCTTCCTTTCTTCTGTCTTCTATAGTAGAAGTAGTCACACACACATTTTAACACAAATAGTACTATTTCGGCACTGTTGCCTTTATCAAACACAAAGAAAGAAAGAAAGAAAGAAGAGTGTACAGATAACAAAAACACTGGATTACTCCATGGAGTCTTCTTTCTTTCTTTGTGTTTGATAAAGGCAACAGTGCCGAAATATTATTCTCTTTGTGTTAAAATGTGTGTGTGGCTGACTACTTCTACCATAGAAGACAGAAGAAAGGAAGAAGATGTCACCTTTGTACATTGGATTATTCCCACATTTTTCCTCTTTACCTAGGTGAGCTTTCTTCATCAAATTTACTCTTAGTAGTTTATTTTCCCTTTTTCTTTAGTTTTATCAATTTTCAGTGTGTATTTTAAAAGTTTAAACCTTGGGAGTGTTCATTAAATATAGTACTCTCCACATTCAAAACTATTTCAAAGCGGAGAGGTATTGCCTGTACCAGTGGGCATTCAGACTAAATGTCAGACTCATCCAATCTGGTTGGTTGGTGACAGGGAAGTTGGGGTTTGAATCCTGGGCTTATATATTGAGGGTATTTTTTCTTAAACATTTTCCGATTCTTCCTCCACACTAATACAGGTAATATTCCCTCCAAACTCAATCGTCCTTATCACTAACCGTAAGCCGGATGAGTAGCGAGACGTGAAGCTAAACAAAAGCAGGCTATCGACTACTCTTTACTTACCATCCCTCTACAGAGTGAGTCTTTAGACACAAATAAAATGTTGTCAATAGAACTATAAACTTCCTTTCCCCGTTGGAAATATTCCTTTTTTCTACTATCGCAATAATTCCACAGTTTGTATTTGAATCAAGTCCGGACTCTTGAACAAATGTTCAATGTTCCTGACTACTAATTTAAAGATCCTTGGTTCGATTCCCGGCAGTACAATAGTTATTTCTCCCCGATTGTTCCTATGGTCGTCACAGTCTGGTTAATTAGTTTAAGTCTTCTACTGGCACCACACCATCATCTCATCAGGGTAACTAATGTAACTGCACCTACAGGGTGCCCCAACCTTATAAGACAGCTTCATAACCGCCACTGACATTAAAAGGCCAGGACTGTCTAGTCGACCAACCCTGCAAGAAGGGGGAGAGGAATATCTGAATCAAAGCGAGTATTTTGTTTCAGTTAATGACGAAACTGACAGCGACTATGCTCCTAAACGCAAGAAGACTCGGCGGCTGTTTGTAGAGTCCGACTCTGAGGAAAGTGATGATTGGCATCGCAGCAAGCGCAGGTCAGTCTTTTCTCATGCGGTATATTCCTCGTATCTCCTCTTTAAAACGTTGAGCCCCACTGTGGTCCATAGTGAACGTTGCACACGGACCAACGGGGGCCCTAGGACCACATTCATGTGTGTGGCACCATGTTTGTCTGCACCCATGAGGACTGAAACCAGAACCCTTCAAGTTTAGATTTCAAAAACCTATACTGTTATAAATGTATGTGAACCGGAACCAAAATCATTAAAATTCCGGTTCAACTCTCTATGAAAGAGTGTGTTTTAAATTCTTGTAGAAAATCAAAAAAATATACCCTTGCTACTTATGAATCTTTATCTTTGTGGTGTTTTCTTCTTAATAAATATGAAAATGTTTTATCACCTGTAAATATCACATTTATTCTTTATTCTTACAGGAAAGGCTCTGGTCATAAATTAGGCATAAGTCATAAATCAAAATCTAAAAAGAAGAAAAAGAAAGAGAGTGTTGATGATGAGTCGGGCGTAGAGAGTGCTAAAGAAAAGAAACCGAGGAAGCGAAAGGTAAATTAAAAGTATTTGTCGTCGTGTCAGTTTGTATCATTTGCGTGCTTTGGGTGAATATCAAACTTATAAAATAGAGGAGTAGGATTTTTTTATAAGACCATTTTATATCTTTACTTTTTAGAATTCTTGGAGATTCTTGATGTGTTTGCCAATAGAGTTATTTTTGGGGAATCTTTTTTAATCTTTCAAATGTAATGATACTTATATTTTCTCCATCAGAGAGAAGTGATGCTACTAAGAGTGTAATGCTGTTTTGGGGGAGGTGGGGGGAGATAGGGGCACTATTTTGAACTTTATCGAGTAGTAGCAATATGAAAATTAATTAGAATATTACTAGAGATATACATAATATGCAAATGAAGGATTACCATATTTCTTAAATTCTAAGACGCCATTGATGGTAAAATGCACCTTAATTTTTCAGCACCACCAACAGAGGGAAAAAAATTGATTCTAAGAAAATAAATAAAAATAAAACACTCAAATACCCTACATCTAGAAATATTTTTTACTAAAGAATTCATTTTACTAACAACAATATTAACTTATTTATTAGTTGGTATGTTATTTATCTCTTCCTTCTTAATCACTTGTGTATGATTCTTCTGAGCTGTCTTAATCTTTATCATATCTTTTCCATCATTGAGAGCGTTGTTCAATAAAGAACTGTGATTCTATGACGTGCCCTGTTTTGAGAAATGTTTAAATGGGGTAAAAAGTGCATCTTTGAATCGAAGAAATACGGTACATTAATTTGAGAAAAGTAGGAAAATCTTTATGCAAACATATTTTACTGAGGTATTTGCGATTCTTTTTTCAATGCTATAAAGTCATTTTCATGAAAAAATCTAAAATATATGTTTATAATAATCTAGGTTGTCTTAATATTACTTGTGTCTGCTTATTCAGTGCATTAAATAAAGTTTTGATTACTGTACTTACATATTCATTGTATTTTTTAATGTTATGTAGGTTTAAGCAACTAAAGCTTTTATGTATTTAAACTTTTTTTATTTTGTTTTCTCGCGTTTAACGTTAGTTCCTAATTTCAGGTTAAATTCGGAGGGCTGGACAGCTTGGATGATGTCCCGATAATGCCACGAACCCGGGGCAGGAAAATGAACTATCAGGAAATGGCTGGATCGGACAGTGAAGAGGTAGGGGTAAGATTGTTTATTGGTTCTAATTGTTAACACACGCACACACACACAGACACACACACACACACACACACTCTGACATATTGGATATGTGCCTACACTATTGTCGGTATAACTGGGAAAACATGCTACAATTATTGTTCAAACACATCAGATAATGTTGGTAATAGTTCTGTGCGAAGCTTCGAAAACTTTGACTTCTCTTGAATATTCGTTCGCTTTGACTTGATTCGAAAGTAGGATTCTGTATTTGTAAATTACGAAGCTTTGCCAAAAGAAATAGCTAAAGTTAAAACACACAATTTTTAATTTTTTCCACAGAAATTTTTGCTTTTCAGTTTCATCATATAATAATGTTTGCATTAAAAAAAAAACTAAAACAAAATTACATTTTGTGATAGTAACTTAATTTATCATTTAAGACAAAATAAAAATAATTACGTTTGAAATATAGCATTTTGTAATTTATATTTAATAGACCCACCTAAATTTATATAGTTATGCAAATTATAATATTTTTATCAAACAATAAACATTAAACATTAAAAAAAATATTTGAATCTCGATTCATCTTTGTGAATATCCCATATTATTTGATTCGACTTCACATCGAATTGAAATAGTGGAACTTGCACACCCTCTTAGGTATTCACGCATAGTTTGGGCAATCTGTTGAGCAGTCATTAGAAATGTTTGTCCTACCTGGCTCTTCCTTCAAGGGTCCAGACTTGCTGCTTGATTATAGCACTTAACTCGAACTGACCAACACTTTGTCATGGCGCTGTACGCACAGTCCAACTAACATAGTTATGTGTACTCATCGTCCGCACACACACACTATTGTGTTCACAAATTTCCAACATGACAACTTAAAGACAAGACGCGTTACAAGACCATTTTCAAGAAGCTTCTGAACTTAAATATTTAACACCTTAAAGAAGGCTGTTTTCTCTTTGCTGTCTTATGCTCAGACCGATCAAAAGGAAGCCAGGTCTTCTTGATGGTGGGGGTGATAAAACATCATTCTCACACTCAAATAGAGCCTCCTCCTTGCGAAGGCCCTCTTTCCCTCAATTACTTCGTGCAGAAAACAGTTCCTCCTAAGGATGTGTCCGATCCAATTTGTTTTGTACCGAAGAATCACATTACATGTTAACATTACATAATTATGAACTAGATCGAACAACGAAAACAGGCAAGGATTGGGTAAGTGCTTGCAGTTATGATGGTAACTTGATTTATCAGAATAAAACAACATATTAAAAACATTTGCGCAATAAAACATTATCCAAGTAAATTTAGTGCATTAAGTTATATAAACAATCACATTATAAAAGGATTTATTTGTATTTTGAGTAGATGTATCATTAAATGTTACTGTGTTGCGTGTTATTTATTGTGATATCTTCCTTAGAGGAGAGTGGAAACTGTTATTGTGAATAGTGCTTTTTTTTTATAGGGGACGGTGGCCCTATCTATGGGCTCTTAACCATTTTTGTGCCATGGGGTTCTTTGGCATTCTGGTAAAGCTTGTGGGCCCCTTCTCAGAATAATGTTTTTAAATACATTAAATATAATACACAAGGTTACATAGGACCAGATGATTTACAGATGCAGACCCTGATTTGAATTAAAGAAAATGGTTGGTGGTACACTGAAACAAATAGAAACATTACCGCTAAAATGTGTATGTCTATATAGACCTACCGATTGGGGTTAAAATACATATCATTTAGTTTGTTTGAACATTGTTTTTATTCTTTGTCAGAATGTGGGCATTAAAATAGCTTCTTGATAAACATATTTTATCAATGTATTTTTAGTTGAGGGAAATAAATCTCCAGGACTTTGGTAACTTTTATTGGTTATGGCCCGTCTACAACCAATCACACCCACTTGTCGGACGTGCATTTGTAATATCGTCTGTCTACAATAGCACACGCAAGCACAATCGTATGTCGGAACTGTCGGACCCGCTTGTCGGTAGGAGATGAACATGTCCATCTCTTGTGTTTATGTAGTTGCGTTGGCTTGTGTTCAGACAATAAAAAAACCAAATATGGATGGACTACTAAAATCAAATAATATGAAGTTATTTTATCTATGACAATAGCTCTTAGAAATGTACAGAAATGAATAAAGGATTTTCAATTAAAATCATATATATTTAACTATTATAAATATTTAAAAAATATTTATTTCTTATTTGAAAACATTAATTTGAATTTGACTTTTATAGTCATCTTTGCTGTTTGTTCCTATCGGTTGATATTACGTCTTAACAACTTTTCACTGTAGACAGTCTATTTTTTTATTTAAGAAAAACTTGTAATTACGAGTCCGTTCGCGATTACACAACTGCTGGTCCGACAATCGGGTATGTTGGTTGTAGACGAGCCATTATTAGAATATTATTGCTAATTCACATTTAAAAGTTAAAATATTAAATTTCACATAAAGTTTTGTGCTTTGTTTTATTCCACGCATGTTGTTGTTAGCCATTTTAATGCTCTGAATAAAATTTGTAAAAAAGCATCTCACGAAATTTCTGTGCCTCTATTGATAATCAGGATGACATTTGAGTTTTCTCATCATTCGTGTTACAGGAGATCTTGAAGGCGATGCAGAAGAAATTAGAGACAGAAGACGAAGAGTTTTTGGCCAGCAAAGAGAACTTTGATGATGAGGATGGGGTGAAAGAGGACGACAAAGAAGCAGTGGAGGAAGAAGATGATCCTGAAGGTGAGGGTTGCATATTAAATAACAACCAATGAGTAAAAACAAGAAAGTCGAGGTTTAGAAAGGAGAACGGCGTAACTGCCAATCAAACTGAATATTCTGTAATCTCAACCATAATTTTAAGGGTCTGTAAGTACTTAGGAAGATATTTGGTCCAAAATGGGATGATAATATTAGGGAGTTGAAGAGGTTATGTAATGATGAGCTACATACCCTGTACTCATTAGAAGATATTGTTAGGGTAATCAAATCTTGCAGATTATTGTGTGCAGGAAAGTGTGAATGGAAGAACCATGCTCAGAGTATTGACTGTCAAACCAATGCGAAGAGACCATTGGGAAGACTTAGACGCAGATGAGAGGATAACATTAAAATAGACCTGGAAAAAGATAGGGTTCAATGAGGTGGACTGGATAGAGCTAGCTCAAGATAGGGATAGGGTGTAATGATGTGGAGTTAGAACTAGCTCAAGATAGGGATAGGGTGTAATGAGGTGGAATGGATAGAACTAGCTCAAGATAGGGATAGGGTGTAATGAGGTGGAATGGATAGAACTAGCTCAAGATAGGGATAGGGTGTAGTGATGTGGAGATAGAACTAGCTCAAGATAGGGATAGGGTGTAATGATGTGGACTGGATAGAACTAGCACAAGATAGGGATAGGGTGTAATGAGGTTGACTGGATAGCACTAGCTCATTATAGGGATAGGGTGTAATGAGGTGGACTGGATAGCACTAGCTCATTATAGGGATAGGGTGTAATGAGGTGGACTGGATAGAACTCGCTCAAGATAGAGATAGGTGGTGTACTTTGTAAGTGTGGCAATGAGCTTTCCTGTTTCTAATGCCACAGAGTAAGTAAGTAAATATCTTATATATATATATACATTATCGGGCTGTTAAATACAATCTTATTAATTAGCTGAGCAAAAGTTTATTGGGGTAGTTTAAGCTGAGTGGTTTTTAATCGGGAAGTAACCAGTTAGCATTCATTCATTTACTAAGAACTCTCGTCTAACACCTAGGACAGTCAAGAACTCTCGTCTAAGATCTAAAAGATTCTCTCTCACCAATCTAACCTCGACTGTTTCCTGTTAAACATAAACACTGTTAATATCCAGTCATTAAACTCTTCTCGCAGGACCTGGCTAGTGTTGACCTCAAAACTGCCAGGCATCACTTCCAACGGTGATAAAACTGTTTACAGACTCCGCAACAAATAACATCACGCAAGACCCGCAAACATTATGATTTATTAATACCTATTAATAAAAATAAAAACTTGAATTAATATATACATAGCAGGGCTAATCAATAAAACATTAACAATACACTTTTTTGGAACCAAAATGAATTCATAATGTATCAAATAATTAAAAAATACCAAATCTGCCATAGGCTAGTCCAGCCCAAACAAGCTATAATGTTTCACTTTCCTAAATTGGAAAACACAATGTTTATATATCATGGTCACTGTTCAGTGATAGGTGGCGAAGAAGTGATAGACAATCAAGGCAGTTTGTTGATTTTGAGAACTTAAAATTTCATACTGCATACTTCAAACTAAACATAAATTGCGCTTGCAGAAAATGTTGTGTGTACTCTCAAACTAAACCAACGCGAATGTTACTAGATCCCAAAAAAATAAACAGGTTATAAGTGTTACTATCGATAGATTTTGACATGGGGAGTAAATTGGTGGCTAAAAGGTAATCCTTGTTATTAGTTATATGAGACTGACCCTGATACTTCACTATATATCTCCTTGTTACCAGTGATATGATACTGACCCTGATAATTCACCATCTATCTCTCCTTGTTACCAGTGATGAGACTGACCCTGATACTTCACCATCTATCTCTCCTTGTTACCAGTGATATGAGACTGACCCTGAAACTTCACCATCTATCTCTCCTTGTTACCAGTGATATGAGACTGACCCTGATACTTCACCATCTATCTCTCCTTGTTACCAGTGATGAGACTGAGCCTGATACTTCACCATCTATATCTCCTTGTTACCAGTGATAAATATATTTGGGGGGGAGATGGGTGAACCAGTGGTTTTCCCAACTCCAAGCTTTTCGAAATTAGAAAAATTCCCAAGTGTCAAAGGAGAGTAGCTACTAGGGCAATGTTGAAAACTTGGGGTGGGCGGGGAGGAAAATTTTAGGCGATAATCAAGCCCTGAACCGAGGTTTTAGGCAACTGTATTCTTAAATATATTTGTTGATCCTGGATTTTTTAGCAACAAGGCTTTTTCAGTGCATAAGGAAATAACTTGAATTATTATGTATTTCAGTTTACTTGAATCTGAGATAAATATCCAATTGAGCTTAAATATATTTATTTAGATTTGCAGAAATCGTTTAAATCGTGTATTTTTAGATTAAGAAATATAACTGACTTTATTACAGCGGCTTACAACATTTTGTAGTGTATTACCACAGCTATTCTTTCTGCTGCCATCACCCTTTGATAACTTAAAAGCGTTCAAATCCTAGTTTGTAAGGGTTTTTTTCACTGTGTCTTACTACCATCCCAGGCTATCTACACCACCGGGATGGATAAAATTTGGAGGAAATATACCCTTAGTTGCCTGGAGGGATATTAGGATAAACTACCCCTGGCCAGAATTAAAATCCTTACTTCACCAAACCAAACCAAACCAAATCAAAAGAGCGTGACATTAAGCCCGCATGTCCACTAATGCTTGTTTTAATTATTATAAATTGATTATAATAATGACTATATATGACTAATATGTAGTAAAAGAGAATCAACAAGCCCGGGGTTGGGGGATGATTTTATATTTTGCTAGCAGCATTACAAGGCTGCCACAGTAAACAAGTCAACAAGAAGCTATCGGAATGGAATAGCCAAAAGGAACCTAAGCAGTAACTAGAGTTACGCATCTTCCTATAGTAACTAAATCCTTGAAAAAGTAAATATAAAGCTAAAACCTCTATATTGTGACCCCACCCAAAACACGCTGTGACCCCCAATTTGGAAATTGCTGCTTTATTATAACTTATTTGAAAGCACTATTTAACTAGTAAGCTCCCGGAGATGTAGAACTCAATCGTCACTTTAGCAAAAAAAATTAGCATTTTGGCCATGTTTATTTAAAAACATTTTCAACTGTAAAATAAAGCAATACAAATTGAATTTATCGATATTTCTACAGTATTTTGATACCTGTCTACCAATGTCCTGCTTCATAACCTCATGGAAGTTGCCCTAAAATGTTAATACTGGTGCGTCAATAAACTATTCAAAACATATTGTTGTTTAGTGAGTAAGGGTTAAGGGGCTTCCCCTGACATTTTATGACATAAATGATGGCAAATTTGAAATAATCACTCTGAACAACATGGTTATAAGGAATGTCATGCAAATCGAACATTAAATAATGAATTTAAAAATGTACCCCAAATTTGAAAATGTTAAAGAGCGAATAAAAAAACTTAGTTTTTGTTTAATGTAGCCTACTTAATCAAATGAAGAACTTACTATAAGAGCTGTAACAATGTAACATAGCCCTAAGTTACTCCTCTTTTTTCATTGTTGCTTTGAGCCTATTTAAATTGCTTTCATGAAAACCTATTTTAATAAATAATGAAATAAGATACATCAGTTCAATTCAAACTAGTATGGATACTTGCTAAAACAATTAGTGTGTATTTCAGAAGTCAAACATTAACACTAACCTCAATGTCCTCATTTCATCAGTCAGAGATTTCAATAGGAAAACAATAAAATGTTGCGTAACATTCACAGCATTTATGCCTTCAGAATTTAATAAAGCCCTGATTAAGGCAAAGGCTGTACAACATTTGATAGTTTGAATCACAAAGCTGCGACAGTCTAGCAGCCACGAAAGTCACAGCTAAAAACACTAAACCATAAACAAAACATTGGCTGACAATGCTGCCATTTCAAGCATTGCTGGCTGAGTGAAATTTTGCTACTGGGCAGCTCATGTTCCCTTACGATGCCGCATTTGGCATACACTCACCGGCCGTTGTATCTGCCTACTGACAGCGGTGCTACTTGACTACTTGAGTAACTAAGATCTCTACAATATACTTCAAAAGAAATCTCCTTTCAATGTTTGATGATTTTTGAAGTTGGGATATTTAGTAGAGTAGGGATCAACAATCGGGAAATTTTAAATTGGTCTGTACAAGTCTGGTTAAGGACTTTCAGAATAGAAAATAATGGGGTACAGAATAAGCCTAGAATTTACCAACTCCAGATCTCGAATCTCACAAAAGGCCCAACTTTCAAGCTTTTAACCAACATGGGGGAGGGGGGGGGTAACCCCCCTCCCCCCGGCGTGACGCCCCTGACTGACCCTGATACCTCACCATCCATCTCTCCTTGTTACCAATGAATAAGACTAGCCCACATTTGATTTCACCATCTATCTTTCCTTGTTACCAGTGATATAAGACTAACCCACATGTTATCTGACAATCTATCCCTCCTTGTTACCAATAGTATAGGGTGCACCCTAAATTTACTTTTTAATTTATATTCTTGTTGCTAGGGACGTTTTGACCCTAATAAATATAGTGTAGTTAAATATTTAATTCAAGATATTTAAAGTTCATAATAGACACCTCTATTGATCTATTTGTTAGTCTAATATGTTCTATGTTATAATACAACACATGCTCTACACTCTACGTTCTGTGTTTACAGCAGGATGGTTCCTTCCGTAACATGTAATTTCAACCTGTAGCACAGGAAGTATGTGTCAAGTGCTTCTGTAAATATTAGTTTTACTTTTACTTGCATCTGGTGCGCATGAAGAAATGTGAGTCATTAATACCATGGTCAGCTGTCATGGAAATATGTTGTTATTCTCTAGCAGGAAATGTAAGAAGCTGTACAATATCTGCTAGTCTAAACTAGCAATATATCACAATAGATGATATAGGCCACACTAACACCAAAACGTCAATTTAAATGTACTTTTTAAAGAAAGACTCCAGATTAAAGTTGAGAAGACCACAGGGAAGTGGGTCTGGTTGTCTCTCAAATATCTGGAATGTTTCTTTCTGGCTTGAGACATCAATTTAGATTACAGAATATGATGGGTACAAAGTTCTGTCATGAGATCCTCCTGGTGGTGTTGCAGATTGAGGAGCTGTACTCGGAGATCCTCTACGAGATCCTGCACGTCGTGGGGTGCGACGCTAGCGCCGAGGAGGAGAGAGACGCCCTCTTCCACTACCTACAGGAGGCGTTCAAGTTGGACAATGACACTCACACGGCTCTTATGGACCGAGCCAGTGTCAAAGAGGTATTATCATCCTAGACTGGTCCTAGGTTCAAACCTCTAACCTCTATTAATACTTAAATCTACTCTAATTTTTATTGCTACTTCATTTTCCTTGTTTGTAGTATTAAGAATTACTTATAAAACGAAACATCTCTTTTTTTTTCTAGTTTTAGATTATATTTTAAAACGTATATTGAAATAAATGTTTGCCATGAATTTTTAAAGAAACTAAACATACTTCACCGCTTATATTTTGGTTAGATTGTTATCAAGCAACAACATCGAATTTTGAAAACAGGTCGAATGTGAGACCACACAAAGAGGACTGCAATAGCCAATAAGCCAACAAGAAAGTTTCCAGATGCCTCTTCTATTTGGTCATATCAATCTAGTTCCACCATTTGGCTCTCGCTAGATGTTTCTCTGAAAAGTGTTAGTCGAGACTTTGATTGAGCCTTTCAGCACAGACCTTATCCTGGGGTGATTATATTGTCACTAGTATGTCACAGACCTTATCCTGGGATGGTATATTATCACTAGGGTGTCACAGATCTTTTGGCTTAGTACGCCAATGTTCTAGCGACTGAGCTATTCAGTAATAGTTCCGTGCCCAAGGTCATTCCTCACTAATATTTTAGGGCAGATTCTGTGATGGACATGCGGACATTGTCAACTGAAATAGCTTGTCTATTTAATCCATCATGATACGCACATTCGTACAGTTGTAATAAATTGTACTATTGGCAACATAAAGCAGACCAAGTTCGTGATATTAATTGACTACACATTATTTGTATCCGATGATTTCCGCACGTCCATCACAGACTCTGCCTGAAAATATTAGTGAAGAATGGATCTGGGCACGGGATGATTCCTAGATAGCTCAGCAGTTAGAGGATTAGCGTACTAAGCCAAAGGTCCCGGGCTCAACTCGCGTGTCCTAGTGTCATTTTTCAATTTTCAGAATATGATGTTTAGATGCGGCTATAACCGTAACAAATATAATAGCTTATATAACAACTCTGAGCTAGAGTGGAATTTTTATTTAATTTAGCATAATACTGTTGAAATAACGTGACTGAAAGAACTGGGCTAGCTAACTTGTTGTGATGAGTTAGTTAACACTAAGAAATAATGTTGACAACTCATAACAACTTATCCCCGTTGTGCTCGGTAACTGGGCCGAGTTGAACTATAAATGGTTCTGATTTAGGACTATCACGGCTGACAGATTAAGATATACTCAGAGGCATTCACTCTGCCCGTCATAGGGATCATACGGGCTAGAATATCGGGTCATCAGGTACTTGTGCTAGAGGGCAACCATCGTGCCCAGGGTTCGTGTCTGTAAAGGGTTCGTGAGCGGTGTCAGCCAAGCCAAGTATTCCTCACTAAGCCAGTTCTCACGAGCTCATTGGTCAAAGTTCATATATCTTTCTGTAACATCTTTTAACATCACATTTTTGTAGTAACTTGTAGTGCTACTAATAAACCCAAAATACAGAGCCATCAGTATAATTTCGAACCCAACCATCTATTTTACCACCGTCCCAACCCTTCCTAGCAAGCTATACTGACAGATTAGGCCCATGAAAAGACGAGTGGCAACATTTAGATTTTTAATTCATTAAATCTACAATGGCCTCATTAAATCTACAATGGCCCAATTAATTATTTAAAAAAAAATGGTGACTGATTAATAAGGGTATATTTATTAGTTTTTTAACTGTAAAGGTCCTATTTGGATATTATTAGTTTTATTAAATGCAATTATTCAAGCTAAAAATATTATTAGTTAAATTATGAAATTTGTACTCAAATTATAAATAAATAAATATATATATATATATATGTATATATATTTCATTAAAATTTCTAAATGATGTAATATATTTATTAGTAGCACATTGATGTTTATCTGTTCTGGTGAACTTTTATACAGGAATCATAAATCAAGTCATTCAGTAATATACATCTTTATTTGATACCTTATATTTTGTTATGAACATTTTAAAGATTTTTTTCTATTTTAAACATACCAATTATATGCTTATGTTAAGTTTTATGTATGTATCTCTCTATGTATAATAATATATATAATTATATTTTTATTTCAGGCACCTAATATACTTTTGAACGTTGAAGTTGTCGAAGCAAGAGATTTAACTCCCAAAGATGCAAATGGTAAGTCGATAATTTAATATAGGACAAATATTTATTCTTGACAACAATTACTTGACAAGATATTTGCATGGCATAGTATGTCTGTCATATGTTGTACAGCTAGAAGCACAAATAGTTTAATTTTATTTTCCAAAGTGCTCTGTAATTTTATTTTCCGAAGTGCTGTGTATCGCCCAGGTTGGAAAAGTTTGGAAATTTTTTTAGATCTACTCGACTCTGGTAGAGTTATATATACTTTTATTACAAATAAGTTGATTTCTTTGAGAAGGTTTAACGAATCATTAACTCTCAACTACTATACTGATTTTTATACTACACAACTACTACCACAATCAAATTTGACTTAATTTTAAATTGCAATATAACTTATTTACAATAGTTGTTATTATACTGCATGGCTGTATTATGTTAACGATGTATATTTAGGGAATAAATAAACGAAAATAGAAAGGAAAACAAGAAAAAAAAAGTTTAAGTATAAATTATAATATTATTATTTTTTAGCTAAAAATACAAGGCTTACAAAAAACAGTATGAAAAAAACTGTTTAAATTGTTTAGTTTAAAACAGTCTAGTTATTCAATTTAATATAGAACGAAAGTTTTTTTGACAAAAAAAACATGTTTTATGATGGCATCAGTGAACAAAATTCTTAGGCAACCTGGTAAGAGGGCTTGGATGGTGTTTGGGGTCCCCCTCTGGAATTTCTTTAGTATTATATGCTTCAAGAAGATATTTGGAGATTTTTTTAAACTATAATTGTGGGTTCGGGCGTCCTTCTGTTTCGTGATTTACATAAGACACATTAGAATCTATATAACGCATATCCAAGAGGGTGTGGAGTTGGGGTGAGAACATATCCTGCCCCCCTTTATTTTAACATGTGAGGGGAAATACTCCCTGTGTCTAACCCCCCTCCTCCCCGGTTCTGCCTCACCTAAAGATGACAATTTTTAAATTAAGTATACACAAACACATTTTAGTTTATAATTTAATGTAAACCAACTATCTTGTGTGTTAATTAATTACGTTAAATATACATATGACCAGAGCCCTGCGTTTGTGGAGATCGCGATAATTCGCTAATGTTAGATATGGCATTTTTTCTTTCAGATGTTCACATTTC
>CABFWB010003386.1:12981-39905 GCA_902151455.1 Timema bartmani
CACACACACACACACACACACACACACGCGCGCTAGCTATTCATTCATGATTATTATTTGTTTTTTTTTCAGTGAAGGAGAAAGTTTCTCCAACTCTTTGGACCCCTGCGACCAATTCACCTCTGCCGAGTATGAGTACGATGAGGAGATCTGTGGGGTAAGTCTTTATCCTCACATATGATATTTCTGAGCCCAACTCTCTGTCGATTATCTGGTATAATAGATACACGATTACACCCTTAGCAGAGAATGAATCAAAGCGCAGGTTTCTGAATTCAATCACTTGACAACCACCAATTTGGGATCAATTTAGACTACAGATATGATGATGTGATTCTTGGTTCAATATGTTATAGTCATCTTTATCATCATACTCAGACATTTCCACCTCTGAGGGTCGTCTGGCCCATCCTCTTCCATTCCTGTCGATCTTTCTAAACTTCTTCCTCAGCTAAGCATATCCAGTCTGCTCTTGTGATGTGCCACTTTCGTGAGATACTAATAATGTGGTAAAATGTTATCATTGCTGAGCAAAATATATTTTATTTCCTAATTGTTTCTTCTAGCCATAATCCTACTATGTATTTACTATCAAGTTTACCTATTAACTAGTTAGTCTAAGGAGTAGGGAAAAGAGGGTAATTTAGAGAAAATAAGACAAAATCCAAAATATGAATCATAGGGAAATTCTCCTGACCCTTTTAACTCATTATACCTATAGACAATATTCTACCCAAAATCCCCCCCACCCCCTTTCCATCTGTGGTAATCCACTCTATCGTGAGCCTGATGCCTTAGACAGCGTGATCACTAACTCTAGGTGGTAAAAAAATTAAACCAAATGAAAGATAAGTATAAATATTTGCTTGTATGTTTCATTTCAGACGAAGCAGAGGCTAGCCTCCTTGGACAGCCTCAAATCAGTGGCCTCATCTACATCCTCTTTCACCTCGTCTAGGTGGAGGACGCCGTGTCTCAAAGAGGAGTTGGCTAACGTCCAAGTTGGCAGCAACAGTTTGGACAGTGCCGTCACCGACAGGGAGGTTGTGGTGCAGTTCCATAAAAGGATATCATAAACTCAATATGACCCTACACTATTATTGGACTTTTAGATGCTATTGGCGGTGGCATGTCCTAGTCCCATATTCTTGAGTGCATTTTTTAAGATTCTCAAGCGATTTTGCCTGTGAAGTTGAATGGAAAAACTATTTGAAATGTTTCTGAATGTTCTCAACGATCAAATATCCCTGGAGCATTGTTACAATATGTTGAGTTTGTTAAAACTGTACCTGCAATATGTTCCCATTTGACCATTCATATATAGTATTTGCTCTACACACCTCAAATGGGAATCTATTTTAGTTGATATGTTACCAATGAGTGTGATACTTGTATTTGTGGGCACGAGGTCAAAATGTCAAGCTCATTTTGTCTGGTTTGCTGATGACAGGGAAGTCTAGATTCTAATTCCAGCTGGGTGTACTAAGGGTTCATTTTCGTAAATGGTTATTCACTATCCCTTCACATAAATGTGGGCATGATTTTATCTAAAATTTACCCTTTACATTCCAAAATAATATGCTTAGTAAAGACAAAGTTTTTGAGTTTTAGGGCACTGGAATCTTTGACCTTTGATTGAAAATGAACACGCTAATGAGGGAAGAAACAAATAGCGACTGTGTTATACGTTGGTAGCATATAATAAGTTATATTGTTTGCGATGAATAAGTTATTGTAATTTTTATAAATAAAAAGTATATTAAAAATTTGTTTTTTATTTTAAAATGTGTGTAGCTCCTACATAGAATGTTAGTATCTGAATGTAATATATTGAAATTAACACATGTTACGAATAATTTGCAGTTCCAAATTATGTCTTGAGACCATTGGGTGTTCAATTAGGGAACACACCTCACCTTCCACTAACATTATAAACCTAGACAAATTCCTTACCTATGGCATAGGTACATGTATAAATAAAGAACTAACACTAAATTTGTAATGAGAGGAAAAAATATGATGGATTAAATAGCCAACTTTGATATTTAGATGCGTCTATAACCATAATCAACAAATATAATATTCATTGAATTGAAAAATTACACCTGACCACGAGTTTGGTTTCCATGTCCAGCTGTCATTTTTCTATTAAATGAATAAATTTTAAACTAATACAAATTCAGATTTATATATAAAAAAATATGCTTGAATAAATTGTAGATTTACTTGAAAAGATCTAAAACAACACAACTTATTTATATTTTTAAGAATACTTACAATCTTCTTAGATTCCTGCTTATAGGCTTATTTAAAGTTTTATGAAAGATATAGTTCAATGAATTTAATAGAATGATTTATTTAAGTGTCCTAAAACATTTCTGCTTTCATAAAATACAAAATGTGGATGGATAAGAATATTATTAGATGATAGGTCAAATCTCAGTGTTGATTCTTCAGGATCATGGAGAAAATAAGGCTCAGGTAAGAACGTAAAAACCATATTCTGGCCTTTACTTAAAATCACTTTTTATTACTAACTTTGAACATTTGGAACAATTTAATTAGTATAATTTATAGTTTTGAAGGATTAGTCAATGGCCCATAAGAACAAAACTGAAGCAAATCCTAATGAGTAAGAGCATGAAATGAAAGGTTAAGCTCCAGAGCAGAAGGTAGAAGTAACATTTTTTTTTGTATGAATAACCTTAACCTATTACTTCAACCTTTTGCTAATCACTTATGAAGGCTTTGCTCCAATTTTATTTACTACACAATCAGCTGTTCTTGTTTAAATGTTTTGTGGCTATAATTTTCATTTTAAAATTGTATTTGTGTTATTAATTCTCGATTTTATTAATAACGGACATAAATCTGATCTAAAAGCTTAGTTCAACCCTATTTGAGTAACGTGACCTAACTAGCCTAGAAAAAATGAAATCAGATAGATAATTATAGATTAATTGAAACTGAATGTTCATTATGAAGAATTTAAATTCTTTTTTTCATTAAAGCAATCAAATTGGATAATTGGTCTTTAATTTGCTGTCCTCTGATCCTCAGTATACCCTGTGCTTCTTCATCTCCATCCTCTTCTGGGAAAATGTCATTAGCCAAATACTTTACTATATTGTGAAAAATTACCCTGCACACAATGATTTTATGAGAGTCTGCATGGGTACTGCAGTATGGGAACACCTCTTCAACTGGCCAAAACAGCAGTCTATTATTACTCTTTCTGATTTAAAAAATCAGTTAAATTTATAACTCAATCTGTTATTTGGATTTAAATATGGTGTCATCAACCATGCTGAATCTGCTAATAAAATGCAATTTTTAAATGTTTTTGATCTCTACCTTACATTTGAGATCTTCCAAATTATTGCATCGTGTACAGAGCCAGGCCAGCTTACATCAATGCTTTTAAATATTTCTCGAGCATTACAAGTTAATTGTACATTTAGTGTTGATATATTCATCAATCACCACCATGTGAACTGGGTTTGGGAATTTTTGTGTACAGTCTAAAACTCCTATAGGCCTACATGTTGGAATTTTAAATCAATTCTGCCCCTAAGCTTTTACTCTCTGGATTTCTTGAAGCAATAATGGAGATTTTATCCACATACCGCAAAAATATCTGAATTTTTTCTTTGGAGGTTAGGGCGCCTTCGTCAAGAAAATGTTCGCTCAACCATGATAGATAGTCTCCTGAGAATCTATATAAAGTTTTATAATCACAAATTTCAGGCACTAAACGTGGTTTGTACATCTTTCTTTTAAGGGAATGTATCTGAATTTGTGCCATTTTCAAAGATGAGTCTACTACTAAGCAGACTTCACTTTTTTTGAAGGATTTGATTCAAATCTGGACACTTTGCTTCTTTTTATTCATACGAAAAAAGGAGTGAAAGGATTTTGCTTGGAGCCAATGCTCCTATTTTCATTTTTAATGAGCATGAGCTTCTGATTTTTTATTCATACATATTGAATGATTTGTTTCAAAAAAGTGAGGTGTAAGCATTTGTTCCACTTTATTCTTATGAGCCATTGTATCCGCTACTAACCATTTTTAGGAACAAAGACAAAATTTTATTTAAACAGTGTTCCAAATTACTCTGAAAAAATTATTTGAAAGGTGCTTCATTAAGTCATGGACCTAGGCTTATAGAAACGATTTTCGTTAAAACTCTCAATAAAATTTCAAATAATCAACATTAACAACAGTGGATGAATACCAAAATAAACAATGAAATATAAACTTAAAAGATTTGGAATAAACAAATTATTATAGTAAAAAAATAAACATATGTATATAGAATATAAATACTAATATCAGACGCTTCACAAATTTATTTCAAGTAATCAGCTGTGATGTTCCTTAATAAACAACACAGAACCTCTACCTACTATCTATCTCGACAATGGTATAAAAGAATCGATATTTAGTAAAATAGATAGAATCCATGGTCCTCTAGTGCCAAAGAATGCCTCTTTAAAAGAAAGATTATTGACCGTGGTTTTAAAGATGGTGAAATCCATTATTACTGGGACTATGGAATAATCAGACCAAACCCAAGTAGCTATGATCTCTGAGCTTTAATTTTATGTGAAATGAAATAACACAACTTAATTTCCACACAATAATTTAAGCTTATTAGTCATCATATCATTAAAATTACAATGCATTGAGATAAAGGGTAGTCAAGTACACTTGACTTGATAACTTTACACGCATTTGAGATCGATGACTGCAACAGACTTTTCCAACTGGTAAAACTACCATTTAAACGCCCTTGAGTCTGCAGTGCTGCTTCTTAGCAGTAATCTTAGAAACTATTTTAAACGCCGCCTATCAGCAGGGAATGAAAACGAATACAACGTTATAATATCCATTCCTGCTTTTTTTCACTATACTCCAACACTACAACAAAAGCAGTACCGGCATAGTTTAAACACTTTATCACATATAACAGATCACATTACTCTAGCAGACGAAAAAATTATACAGTTGCCAGTTAAACTCCGCATAGGCGGCGTGTTAAGGGTAACTTGCCGTCACCCATGGTCTCAAGGGCTTTTGAGCGATTCATCGGCACACTTTGTGACTGTTTGGACGGTTCTACACTTGATCACGTGATTGCAAATGCAACTGTCGAGTGAACGTCAAGGTTCGACGGCGCGTAAAGTAGACTATTCGGACACAGCCATTGTGTGTACATTTGTTTATTACATGTCAAAATAAGTCATCTTGAGTATTAAAAATTAAATAAGCCTAAATATTGACACTCAAGATGCACCTTATGGAGAAATTTTGAAAGTTTTTTTTTTACAATGTGATGTGTGCACCCATAGTCACACGCCATAACTTAAATCAACCAAATCAGGTGTCTAGTACGTTTAATGCTTCCCATTTTAGGCCATTTCTTTATTGAAATCAGCTGTACATTATTCGAAACATTAAAACACGCAGAATCGATTTTAGCCAAAAAAGAAGAAAGATTTTTTTTTTTAAATCAAATAAAACTGTTCCACTCACTTAATGGTACTATTTCAGTCAAAAATAGCCAAATGTGGGATGGATGAGGCATACTAGACCCCAAATCATTACCATACCATATAAAGATAAAAACTTTACATATAAGTGGATGCTATTAGAAAAACCAGGGGCTCTCTGCTTTACACTTTTTTTTTAACGGGATAGACCTATAACACATTAGCCTCTGGGGAATCCCGCACATGTACCAATGTTTCCGTAAGATTTTCAGTCGCCCATATGGAAATGTTAGATTGTTAGCTTTCACATTGATAAGGAATCTTGACTCATCACTAAAACTACACAAATAAAGTGACAGCCTCATTTTACAACCATAAAACTGGCACCAGGAAGTTGGAAGTTAGAAATTACCTAATTGAAAATCATCAAAAGCATTGGATCGGCTGTGCAACATGTGATATAATTAACTCACGTGTTGGCTGCCATGAAGTTCCAATCTAACATCCTGTAATTTTTTTTTATGTTCATGTTTTGAACTTAAAGAAAAGCTCTTTGACGCTCCCCTCATGGTTAAACAACGTATCACCACATCTATTGCTGGAGTTGATAAATAAAATATTCATCAACTCTAGCAGTAGATGTTGGGGTACGTTAACAGGTGTTTGGCAAGAATTATACTACCGCGTTGATATATCCTATGTGACTTAAGCCCTTCGTCCATCAAGAAAATCAACGCGACGCTATACATTGCGGGTAACTGGTCACTTACTATAAGTTTACCCGCTTCCCGTCCACACAAGGAACCTATATTTTTCAGTCGCAGGAATGTCATCATCTGATGAGGACCTGGTTATTGGCTACATGTCGTAAAATGAAGTTATTTTGTTTATTCATAATGTAATCTTAAAGATGTGTTTATGTGACTTCACTCCAAGATAGCACTTGTTTCAGTGTGACACCCATTGTGGGTTATTTCACAAAGCTCCCGTAGTTTAATGTCACTTCTGCAATGCAGTTTCCTCCTGGATCAATCAGGGTTACCAATTAGTTGTTTAAGTAGGTATGCTAGGAGGTTGAGATTGTTTTAAGTGACACACTGACTGGGAGAAGAACCTGAATAGCCCAGTTGGTAGTGCATTCAGCGCTTGAAGTCAAAGATGCAAGATTTAAATACCTGCCTAAATGTAATTTTTCTGATTTAGCCTGTTTTTTTCAAACGCTTGTCCAGTAATTTTTCTGACTTGACATACTTTTTTTAATGACTGTCCAAATTTTTCTCAACCAAAATAAACACCTTTCTTAATATTAAATACTAAATTTTCCTTAGAATATCATAGTTCCTGTTATTCCAGCAGTCTTCCTAAAGTGTAAATTCCACTTGTTCTTTATTGTGCTAAACTATTCTTAGAATTACATGGTTCCTGTTATTCCAGCAGTCTTCCTAAAGTGTAAATTCCACTTGTTCTTTATTGTGCTAAGCTATCCTTAGAATTAAATGGTTCCTGTTATTCTAGCAGTCTTCTTAAAGTGTAAATTCCACTTGTTCTTTATTGTGCTAAACTATCCTTAACTACATGGTTCCTGTTATTCTAGCAGTCTTCCTAAAGTGTAAATTCCACTTGTTCTTTATTGTGCTAAACTATCCTTAGAAATTACATGGTTCCTGTTATTCCAGCAGTCTTCCTAAAGTGTAAATTCCACTTGTTATTTATTGTGCTAAACTATCCTTAGAATTACATGGTTCCTGTTATTCCAGCAGTCTTCCCAATGTGGAAGTTTCGCTCACTCTTTATTGTGTTGTTGGGTCTGGCTGCTGTTCTCACAAAGTTTGAGTCGGATCCATCGCGCTTCTCGGCTGCTCAGTCGACGATTCTCACCAGGGACCACCGGGACTTGTTTCACTTCATTGCTCATCCGGACACAGTTGAGAGGGTAAGTGTTGGAACACTTATCTCACTATATTGTAACAAACAGTTGAAATGCTGGCTTTATTCGCTATTCATAATCTCAGTTTTTTGGGGAAGTTGTCAACTATCTTTTTTATTTAAATATACTTAAAAGAAATATTCCTATCCACATTCACTCTGTTTATGTTAATAATTTTGAGAATTTATCAGACAATAGGCCTACAATACCAAATGTTACTGATACACACTGTCTACTGAAAAATAAAAATTTCTCACTCACCTTTTATTTTTTTTAAACATTGTGGTCCATATCATTTTCTGCGACCTGTTTTATTATATCACATCAACCTCACCAGATTTTTAAATAAATATTAGAAACAAGCTTAACCTTAATCTGTGGTATCAAAAAAACTTGTGGCATAAAACCAGGTTCAGTCATCTAACAAACTATAAATTACATGACTTATTTTAGGAATGGACATAAGAAATGCCTTTTTTAACTACCGGAAGATAACTATATATTAGGATTTTTGTAGGAAAAAAGCCTTTCATCTTTCCATTCATACAAAAATAATTTATATATATTCATAATACCACTAATATTTTGTCACTAAGACACTAAACATTTTTAAAAGTATTATTTGCTCTTTTTATTTTTCTTGTCACCTGCTATGTTTAGTACATAGTGCAGACTGACCCGCAAGACATGGAAGGTTAGCTCATCTATAAACAATGCTTTTTACCATGTCACATGGTGTATGGGAATACGGAGATAACCTGCTTCGGTGGCTGCATGGTCTAAGGTGTCAGTCTCATGTTAGAACTTTTGATGACAGGGAGATCGGAGATCGAATCCCAGTCGGGTGTAGTGGGGGTGGTTTTTTCTAAATGGTTTTCCACTCTACCATCCATGCAATCGAGGTTACACTTTCTCTAAATTCAACTTTCCTCATCCTTAACTCATTAGCGTAATTAGTAAATATGTGTATAGCCTGGACTGGTAGTAAGATTGTAGCGCTAAGGAAAAAAAAATAATGTGATGGTTTTTCAATAATTAATAATATTTTTACGAGAGTGAAAACACACTGGGTTCAAGGGTATGGTATCAGACCTCTTGTATTATATTTGATAAACATGTACTAGAAAAAAAAATTACATTGTTGTGTGAACTAATTTAAAAACAATTGCTTAACTAATATATATAAACGGCTTAATTGAATCCAAATCCTCAGTTTTAGTTAGTTATGTTGCCCCTCTGCGTATTTTTTCAGTGGTTCCGATGGATCTCTCATTTTCGTTCGGGTGACAGCAGGCCCCTCGGGGTTCACAAGCTCTACCAGGCAACCTACACATTCCCTTTGTATGGTTGGTATTAGTGACTTAACATTCTTTGTCTACACTATATTCCCTCCCTATTTAAAGTTTCTGTCAAATAATGTTCATAAGGATAATCATAGTTATAGAAACACATTAGGCCTTTCTAATATGAATATAAATAAAAATAAAAGCTGAAAAAATAGAGCCACATCATTTTAACTTCTTTAGGTTACCGGTATTATATACAGTGGATACCGGTTGGTTGGAAAACATCAGGCCTAGATCGCGTTGGCCCACTTAAGTGACATTTTAACCTATTAGCTGAAAAACACATTCTAATGGAGCCAAAAAATATTTGCATGAAATAAAATTACGGTGGCATTTAAAGAAAGAACGCTATATTTAATTTATATTGATATAAGCATTTATTTAAAAACAACTAAAGATAAAAGGAAACAAACATATATACATATGTAAAATGAAGAAACAATCAAAATAATGACCGTGTTAAGCAAATGTTACACATTGATTAAGGGTTCTTACTTTGAAAAAAAAATATAATCCTAAAGTGTACATACTCCGAAGTGTTCTCTTTATAGACTACAACTGAAAAAAATCAGCACAGGTATCGAACGCTGATAAAGGACTGCCTTTATTGACTTTCTGTATGAAATAACATCTCATTTCAGTGATAAGTTTTCTGGTTAGTTACTCGCTTAGCTAATTCATTGTCATAATTTTCTTGGTGTTCCGGTGTCTTTGAGAGTTTTGCCAAAATTTGTTAGGTAATTGTTTCTTCATAATCTTAATTTCCATATTGGCATTGATTACCATGACATAAAAAAACAACTCAACACAACCATTTACAGCGATACTTCACAATAACTGACTCGGCTGCTGCCCCATGATATTTATATTACAAGTTTGTGTGCCATCTACATACACTTTGTTGTTCAATAACGACTTTCACTGTCCCAATTAAGAAATAAGTTGGCCCAAATAAGTGGAAAAAACTCAGGGTAAATACTTGTATTATTTCTGTTCTTCAAATTTTGTCCCAAATAAACAGTCGTCCTGATTAACCGGTGTCCCTGATTAACCAGAATCCACAGAATTAGAATATATATAAAATTATGTGTGTTACAACTGTTTGTCAGTTGGGGCGTATTGTTGGCTATAGCCCATAGAAACATGTTAGCTTCAATTTGCTATAAACTTTTTGACTTTTGGACATTTTACGACTCATCCTCAACTATTCACATTTTAATGACGCTAGCGTGTAAGAGATGCGTAAGGTAGAATTTAGAGGAAATTTAACCACATTTGCATGGAGGGAGTGTTTTAAACAATTTAGGATAACTTCCCTCAGTACATCCTTCAGAGATTTAAGAGATTTGAACTCAGACCTCTATCAGTTGTTCCTTTACATGCTCTTTCTTTCCCCCTCATACCATCATGTCGGCAGTAAACATAATTAATTATTCTTTACTATCTTAGTTTCCTTGGCACTCTATTCATGATTATTTCCATTACCACTACAAATAGTTGTTAGAGGGCACTCTTATTCACTATTTCATTAAATTATTATTATTATTATTATTTAGCACCGCGTCATACTACCCGCTCGGGTTATACGCTTAAGTACTAATTACACTAATGGATTAGGAATTGGGAAGGTTGGATTTAGATGAAGTGAACCTGCATTTGATTGGATGGAGAGTGGAAAACCATTTAGGAAAAACCACCCCCAGTTCACCCGACCGAGATTCGAACCTCGATCTCCCTGTCCACGGCAGTTGAGCTCAACACGACTAGCGCGTTAGCCAACTACGCCACCGAGGCGGGTTATTCCATTGAAATAGTTTATAAAAAGAATTTTTTTTCTAGGGGCTTACTGATAATAGTACCAAATTGAATATGGATATAATATTAATTAAAACTTAGAAAAGAAAGCAAGCAAGGCAAGTTAAAAACAAAACAATAAAATCTACCTATATTAATAAATATGGCGTAGTGAAAGGTATTCACTTGTCAAATTAATGTCCTGAACTTTTGACATTCACGTATCTCATTCGGGGTCATGGCCGAGTCAACGTACCGCTTCCAGCTTTTCATAAAGAAAAAAGATAAGTATAAACTGTAGTTTCCAATTTTAGCAAAGCTTGAGGTAAACAAAGTTATGATAGATGAAAAGAAAAGCTTATCATCAAGAATATCACTTTAAAACCTTCATTAAATTATTTGCCCTAATGTTTTCCTTAAAAAAAAATTAATTAATAAATCTTGATGTGCATTGCATTTTTACCACAGCTTAGGAAATAATGATTTTGAGTAATAGTGATGTAGAGGCTACTTCGGTTACCTTGAAAGGTATATTTATGGATTACACTATGATTTAACTTATAAGATAAGGACATGGGTAAGACTGTTACCTCTCAGGGTAATATCTTTCAGGGTAAATGGAATGTACACTCTACAATCCAAATTCATATATGCCAAATATTTGCATAGGATAGTAGAATTTGGGATGAAAATTATAATTAAATGTCACTTTGGCACTTACTTCTTTTTCAAATCTGCTGAAAAAAAAATTGAACCCATTGTGAATGTGTTACAGGAGACTATGTGATGGTATTCCAAGTAAAGGAGTACTTACCGGGTACCAGGATCGTGTTGAGATGCGAGTCCTTATTGAAACCGGAGCTTGAAGTGATGTCGGTCCCTGTAACAAGTGACTCCACACAACTTTCTTTCAAGCTTACTTTCAGAAGATCCTCAATTCTCTTCCAAGTGAGTCTGACCACATTGACTCGAGGTGAAATAAAGCACCCAAATTTATATATTGCAGCAACCTGGGTGGAAAATTAACATTTATTCCTGCACAATTTGACAGCGAATCCTTCAAACTAGTAGTTGTTGGAGTAGCCATTTTTAATTTAGAGTAGAATTCTAAGTTAAATTTAGAAAGAAAGATTGAATTTTAAGTAAGCTATGTGTGTGAGACTGATATTTTATATTAGGTTTGAGATTGGGAAATAATCTACTATTTTGAGTAAGATCAGGAATGAGAAATTTTAATTTCTAATTTTGGGAATTTAAGTTTTCAACTATATTTTGTAATATTTTAATATTAATTTTCATGTTAGGTACAAATAAATTAAAGCGTCAAAGCTGGATATATCAAATTCTATTAAATATTGGTCAGATTGGGTTTATATTTAATTAAAAATTTTGAGATATGTAGGTTCTCAGGAATACTTCCTGATAATTGATATAATTATTTTCAGGTTTTTAGCTATCAGTAGTTTTAAGTAGCATTTCTATTTAATTTGACCTTACCTTACCTTAAAGGGTGAGTAAAACATTGTATTCCTGTTTTTTTTATGAATGAGTTTTTATATGTTTGGTGCTGCGTCGCCAGTGAGCCTAGTATTTAATCATGATTAAAAAAAAATTATAATCTAAATATTGGTTGCATATAAACTTTTTCTCTTTTTGAACTCCTGCATTGACTTTTTGAACTCCTGCATTGACTTTTTTATGAAGAAAATTACTTGCACACCCTAATAAACCTATGTATTAAGGGGTTTAATTTTTTATTATTATGTGTACAGTAGTGTAATATACCTAGTAATGTTGTATACACATACATAAAACTATACACATATGTTTCAGTACACATTGGCTCCCTTACTAAACCTGTTGGCTCACCACCATCTCGAGAACTCGTTGGCACTGCTCAGTGAGATGTAACAGAGACATTTCTGAGATACTCTAGAGACTAATTAAGGATACTATTTGGTGTCATTAAGTACATAGTGTCTGGGTAAAAGGTATTTTAGAGAAACATTTACTAGTCAACAATATCAGATACTATAATTGTCCTTAAAAGGAAAACCTCTTTTCATTTTAGGAAGTAATTGTATTTTCGGAAGAAGGTATAGGAAAGGTGGATAGAAACATATAAAAGGGAACAAATGCAATATTAATTTTACAATGACACAGCTCACTGCATTGCTGCCATTGGAAAAAGAGGTACACGGCTGCCTCTTGAATAAAATCAATCATCCCCTAGCCTAGGTTCTGATCTAGTTCCGATAAAATGAAACTTAGATCAAGGAATTGGGTGGTAATGATAGATTTTCTTCAAGAGGCTGCCATTACCACTTTGTCCAATGGCGGCAATTTATAATGTGAGCTGTGCTCTTCCCTTTATTGTAATAAGGTGTATTGTGTTGTACCTTTGCTATACTTTCTTCTAAATATAATACAGATACTATAATTGGACAAATTTATCAGCATGTCCTTTCTCTTTGTTCCTATCTTTCGTTTCCTATGTTTTATTCAATGTATAATACTAGTATTTTAGGATAATAATGTTTGATTGCCTGATTAAATTGTTGGGAAATGTCTCATGAGATGAAAACATTAGGTTGTAATAAATAAGCAGGGTTTCATTCTTGTGTTTAGGTTGTCATTTTTCACATAGTTAAATATTTATCATTCACTACAGAAAAAAGTTTATTGGCTGCCTTGTGCTATCTTATATCCTCCTTTCATTTACTATTTCCATTTTTGTTTCTGAAATAATGTCCTTTGTTTAAAATGGCTGTAGTATCTTGTTATATATTATTTAACAGTTCAATCCATTATTTCTCTCATTCCTTTCATAAAGTTAGGAAGTGTAGGGTATTTATGTGGTTCATGATAGCCTTTATTATAGACTAGGGGTGTGTGAAGCTTTGAAACTTCAACTTGGCTTCGAAACAAACATCAGCTTCGACTTCGCTTCGAAACAAATTCTGGCTTCAGAGCTCTGTCAATAAAAATATTGACAGCTAAAATATTCTACTTATGTTCAATCATAACCATTCTGAGCAGTGTTGTACATTACAAATTAATATTCACATGGAAAAAAATCTGAAGTAATTGAATCACATGTTATGATAATAATTTGATTTGTCAGACTAACATGAAATATTACATACAACTGTACAATAAAACATTTTCCAACAATTTTAGTGCATGAAGTGATATAAATAAGCACAATATAATATTTTTTTTTGAGCATAAACCCAGTAAAAGGAGATATTCGAACTTCGATTCGGCATTGAGAATATTATATATATTTGATTCGAATTAGCTTCGAAATGAAAAGATGGACTTTGCACACTCCTACAGTAAAGACTAATGATTGTATGTAGTTTTGTAAGAGGATTGTTAACTATAAATATGGCAAACTACTAGGTTAGAAATCTACTAAAACTAGAAATTCTTCCAATGAATGTGTTGCCATAAAAAATAAAAATATATAATTTATTACTTGTATTATTAAAGAAGTTTTATTTAGGTTCCCAGATTTATGCTGTAAGTTCAGATACTGCTTTCAATAAATTGTTCATATATACTGGAACATCTCATTCTCTGAATGAATAAATTCAGCTACAATTTTGTCTGCGTCAGTGGGCAAATGGGTTAAGGTGCCACTCGTGTTAGATTGGCCTTCTGATGAAGGGAAGATCGGGGTTCGAATGCTGGTCGGGTCTACCGAGGGTTGTCTTTCCTAAATGTTTTCCCACTCTCCTTCCAATGCAAATGCGGGTAGATTACCTCTAGAATATTTCCTGCCTCATACCCCACTAGAGTAATGATCTTATATGCATACACCCTGAACAGGTGTAAAATGCGGGGATAAAAAAAACTACAGTTTGTTTATTTTTACTGTTTCTAAATAGAGGAGTCCTATCCAAGGCCGTAATTAGAGGGAGGTTTCGGCGGTTCAAACCCCCTCTCCTGAAATTTAATGAACAAAATGTATATGGTTTATTTATGGTTCAAACAATATCAAAATTAAGGCACAAGTACAAATTAGGGGACTGTTTTACCATAAAAATTGCATGTTACTTCTTTGTTTTTCACTATTAATAATACATAAAAAAAGAAAATGTAAATTTTATACTTTTTAAATTGAGCAAATCTATTGATCATCTTAAAAAACACTAATAGGAGGTTAGTTTTCTCTTAATTATACATGTTAACTGCCTATATATGTATTCAAAATAGATTATTGAAGATTTAACCAATTCTGACTCGTCAGCATCAGTAAATTTTTTTAACATTTTCATATTTATACAAACGGTTCATAAATAGGGACAACTTTAAATATTATGTATGGTACTAGTTGAACCTAAAAGTTCCTTAAAAAAATGTTTTAAATAAATTTGTTTGCCTCATATTTTGTGTCTTCGATTGCTAATATCTGCTTCATATTTTGTGTCTTTGATTTCTAGTATCTGCTTCATATTTTGTGTCTGATTGCTAGTTTTTGCTTCATATTTTGTGTCTTAGATTGCTAGTATAACGGCTCTGAAGCAGTACGTTCCAGTTTAAATTCGCTGATACCAAAATGTGAATCTAGTTTCTCTTAAAGTGGAGCTAACGATAAAGAAAAGGATTATTTTCAAACAACAGTGATGTATTCTAATCAAACATTCATGATTTCTTATTATATTCTCATTAAAATATAAAATAAAAATGTATTTAAATTTGTGTTTTGTAAAATAAAATAGTGGTTAGAATAAATATGATTTTTGATTTCTACCTCTGTTTACAAAGAGTATATAGTTCCTGGGATCACATTTGTACTCAACTCTGAATATATACTTTTTTTTTCTTTCAAATATAATCAAGATTGTGCTCACACCTCAGACTACATTTTTACCCCTCATTCCAACCAAAGATATTATTAGTAGCACCGCGTCTTACTACCTGTTCGGGTTATACGCACTAATGCTAATGTGTAATGGAAGGGTGATTGTGAGATGAAATGGAGGACCTACAGTTTAATGTGGGATCCGAACCACGGTGGAGGCTTGGCATTCCACACATTCACAAGTTGTGATTAATACACATCTTGTCAGAGGTGAAGGAAAGGGTTTGGCAATCGGATAAATCTGTGCTGGGACCGAGGATTGAACCCCGGACCCCTAGCACAGAAGTTTGACACCTTACCCCTAGATCGCCAGGTCACCTACTTGATAGTTGTTTATTATTGTCTGAACCACAATGCCTTCTAAGTAGTGACCACGGCTGAGGCCTACGAATGTTAATGTGTAATATAATTAGGAATGTATTAAAGTTATAACAAACATCTAAAAAATTCGGTAACATATTAAAATTGTAGACGTACTTAAACCTCCTGATAAAAATGTATTGGATAGCATTTATCTGACAGATAAATGCTATCTGGCAGTCATAAGACACACTTTTAACTTATCGGCCAGATTAATATTTATCCAGTAGTTATAAAACTGGCCCAAAGAGTATTTAACTATTAATTCGTTAAATTTATAATATAATTTTTTTATATTATTGACTTTTTTTTCTAATTTATTGTTTTGGGAAAATATAAAAACAATATTTATAACAAAATTAAAGGTATATTGCACATTTATGGGTCGTTCAAATCATTCACTCTCTCTCTCTCTCTCTCTCTATATATATATATAAATTATGTACCGTGGCTACAAACAACATAGCCTCCACCTCCACCACCTTAAAAGATCGAACAGCACTTACCCCATTATACCGGGAGTCAGCACCCTAACTATGGACACTCCGCGCTCGTCGTCACGGAACACTGCACATCGGCCGAGTTTGACAGGAAAACAATAACTAAGTCGCTGTGTGCTATGTGACCCCTGTGCGCTAGCATTGTTCCCCCTCCCAGTTTTAGACACTGCGCAGGCACCAAGCCTGGGGAAAAGAGCCATAAGAGTAATCACGTGTGTCTACCTACCCCCTATGATTATGCTCTCAACGTATTGCGCAGGCGTCGATGAGAGAACCACGCTCTAACTAGCTGAGAGTGACTTCATGGATCATGTGACTTCACCGTACCAATTTCTCCGCTGTTCAATTAGAGATATAAACTAGTACCCAGAAAGGAACATCACTCTTTTGATGCTGATGGGAATTAGGAACTAGTAGCATTATCATGTAAGTCATCGTAATTTTGGAGAAGTTTTTTTTATATTATTTCTATGGGAAACTAGACAGCTTAAATCCAGCCGATATAATGTAGGGCTTAAACTTTGATATATTTTGAACTTTTTTTTTAAATTTAATTTTCATTAGGCTTGTTTTTGAAACCAATGTAATGTGGTATTGAACTGTTTGGGAGCCGAATTCGGATGACCAATTCTCAATTATATTTTATTTAATCTTACCTTTGAAAGCTTTCTCACATTGTTATTTTTTGCCTTTAAATTTATTGTTGTAGTAAGTCTAAGACTAACTTGAGATGTTTAGTATCGTTGGTTATATTCAGTAGGTATTTTTGAAATGCTAGGAATATAGTGTTATTGTAGTGGATAGAATAGAATGAATTAAATAGTTTCACAACATAGCTACCCCCGCTTAGTGGATTGATGATTGGTAATAATTATGTGTATGATCAACTTCAGATCTCTGACTATTGTTATAAGCAAAACTTTGCTAATGTAATTATTAAAGGATGTTTTATAATCATGGTTATGTCAGAAGTATACACTTTCAAGATGGGCTTATTATGATTGTATAGTCATAAATGTAAGTGATAGGTTTTATTCATTCTTGCTTATAATATTGCATATTTTTCACTATAATTTGCTAAGTTTACATTGAGATTGAAAACGTTACCCTATCTAACAATATAAATATGTCCTATTCATATAAAGGCGATTTGATCGCTTTCTATAAACATTGTTTTAAATTGTTAAGAACTCATATTACTACTGCGCATGATACACAACTACATAAAATTGTATTGTAGTTTCATATCAGACTTATTCTCTGATAATAAATAGGCCTATAGGCCATTATTGGTATCATGTTATTTGTTTGCATTCAAGTTTAGTAAACCCCTATCTCCCTCAATGTCTATTGCCAAATTATCTGTTTTACTAGTTGTCCAGAGAGCTAGGTCTGAATACTTGGGCTGGGCTTTGAAGTGTAGGCCAATTAAAGGTCCCTGGTGATCTACCATTATTTTATTTGTCTTGCAATGCCTCCTCTATGGAGGAGGATTAAATTACAGATGGAAGCAGGGCTTCATCACTCTCCTTTTATCCAAGAACTGTCATAGTCAAATTTACTTTTAAAGGACAGTGCTGATTGTAATTTAAATAATAATAGTGTTAAGGAAACTTAAGAAAGAACTTTTCATGTAAAGCAAAAGACAGAGGAGTGTATTAATAATGTACTAGTAAGAATATCTATTAAACAAAAGGAACAAGATAGTATGACATTTAAAATAGATGATAGATACTGCTCAGTTAAGGAAAAGTTGTAAATTTCATCAAGAAAGCTCGTCTAAGAATAGATGCATAACAGAATGTTCCACTAAACATTTCACTATGGGCCTAAGTTTTAAAGATTCTTAAGAAAATAGTCCAAATCATCAACATTTTTACAGATCAGAAGGAAACTATGTAAGGTGTAGAGTAAAAGGTGAAGGAAAAAATGGTTATAAGAAGGATTAGTCTGGAGGGTATTTTATAGTCCATAAGACTGGAGTAAAATGTAAATAAAAAAAAATATTATAAACTTGCAAAGAAAGGAGGGTATTTATTGTTTATCACATCGTGGGACTGTTTGATAATGTAAAGCACAAACTTGTTCTAAACTTAGTAAAAAAGGAGGGTATTGTTTATCACATGGTGGAATTGACCTAAAGTGAAAACCCTATTTTTTTTTTTAAAATGGTAAAGGAGGTTATTGTAATGTACATGGTCTGCCCTGAACAAAATGTAAGCATGAAAACTAACTAAACATGTTGATAAAGGAGGGCATTGTAGAGTACATGGTGGTACTCCATCTAAATTTGAAGTAAAAAATTGTTCTAAATATGCTTAGAAAGGTTATTATAGAGAATATGATTTGACTCCAATAAAATGCAAAACAGGAAAATGTTCTAAATATTCCCGGAAAGGAGGGTATTGCAGAGAACATGGTGGGACGCCAACAAAATGTAAAGCAGGAAATTTTTCTAAATAAGCTCTAAAAGGAGGACATGGTAGAGAACATAGTCGGAATCCAAATAGATGTAAAGAAGTAAAATGTTATAAAAAAAGGGTCTTAAATGAGGGTATTGTAGAGAACATGGGGGGATTAAAAACCCATAAAGGATTTTTTTTTAATATCCTCTAAAAGGAGGACATTGTAGAGAGCATGGTGGGACTCCAATAAAATTTAAGGCAGGAAATTGTTCTAAATACACCCAGAGAAAAGGTTATTGTAAAGAACATGGTTGGACTTCAATACAAATAATGTAAAGCAGGAAATTGTTATAAATATGTTCAGAAAGGAGGTTAATGTAAAGAACATGGTGGGACTCCAGGAAATTGTTCTAAATATGCTCTTAAAGGAGGGCATTATATAGAACATGTTGAGAATCCAACAAAATCTAAAAAAAAAAAAAAATCTTCTAAATATGCTTGAACAGGAGCGTATTGTATGCTCCATCGAGGGATTCTTTCAAAATGGAAGGCAGAAAATTGTTCTAAATACACCCAGAAAAGAGGTTATTGTGGAGAACATGGTAGGAATTACACAAAATGAAAAGCAGAAATTTATTCTGAATATGAAGAGCGATATTGTATGGTCCTTAAAGGGACTGGAAAAGTTAGAAAAGTAGAAAATTATTAAAAGAAAATACAAGAATAAGAAAGGATTAAAAAAAAAAAGTAAATTTATTTTAATGTTAAGAAAGGAGAATATTATTTATTTCGTGGAGGTAAGTAGACTAGCGATTAACCGAGGTTATTGGGACCAAGCTTACCTCAGATACTAAAATACTCTGATGATACGGAGGGTGTAGGATTTATAGGTTATAAATCACTAGAACAAACTGCATTTGTGTACACTGTTTGTAAGTTTATAATTATTAATTTATTAAAATTTATTAAAAATACATTACATAATATTGCATTTACTGTGTTAAACAGTATTGTATTAAAGTATTGAAAGCAATACTTTATACTAGATATATTAATGCAGTAGAGTGGCCTGTGGTCAATTCTGGACAAAGGGAAGCAATGAGATGACAATATATAGGGGTCAGATGGCCCATAGTTTAATTGGAAGCTTCCAATTGTCCTTTCTTGGGTTTGTTATTTTAAATAGTTAAAAATATTTGGGTGGAGGGCGGACGAAGGTAGCACAAATATGCATGTAATAAAATAATTGGTAGACTTAGAAATAGAAATCAAAATGTGTGACACTTACCTTAGCTTCCAGCTGCTGGGTGTTATCATCTAGAGCCTTGTAAAAAAAACTCTCCTGTATGTAATTTTTAAATAACCAACATTATCGACCTTAATTAATTTTTTCTAAGGCTCTGAAATGTTAGCTAAATCAGTTTTTTTCCTCCCAAATATTTTAAAATCATTCCTTCTATCTTCAATTAATTTATGAAACTCGGATACCTTTTAAATGCAGTACCTTATGTCATTTGATTTAGTCTGAAGAATGTCAAATAAATTATCAGTGGGAGTAAATGTGTCTGAGAAAACATGTAACAAAAAATTAAAATCTGTGAGGGATACTATAAAGCCACGTGAAGCATCCTAATTTCCACTTAGGTCAATGCGGTTTTCAAACATGTCTAACAGTGCTAGCAGGAATTCAAAGCTAGTTTGTGCTAATCAACCATTGTAAATCCATCTGGTTGGAATCAATTTCAGAAATCTCTATTTTATTTCAGAGTCCAAAGCACGCGTTCGTTTTGAGGATTTAAAGAAAAATGATGCCATTCCACTCAATGTCATAAACAATATTTTACACTCTTATTTGTGACACAGCTTGTGATAGCACTAAATTTAATCTATGATTAAAGCAATACACAAATAAAGCCTCTGGAAAAGTTTTTTTTCACTCTAGCTTGAAATCCATTTAAATATCTCCCCATAACAGCTGCTCCGTTATAGCTGTGAGCGACAAGCTTGGAGCCACAGTCATACTCATGAACACAGCGACACACTATGTTGTAAAGAGCCTCAGCTGATCCGTCAGCAATGACGTCAATAAATCCCAAGAAGCGTTCCTTGTACTTTTCATCCAACGTTATTTAACAAATGACAGAAGTTGAGAAAAATTACTTACATCTGTAGTTTCATCCAAAACCATAGCCACAAAGGACGTTCACCTAATTTTATGTTTAATATTTTCCAACACAATAGAGGTAACCGAGGTAATTAAATCATTTTGAATTAAATTTGAAGTACCTTTGAAAACGGTTTATACTTCAAGATGGCATTTGAGTTTGTCGTCATACTTTCAAAGTAGTTTGATGCCCTCTAAAGGTAAGTTCTTGCTGTCCAAGATACCAAACAACATAATTAAATCTAGTAAAAAGTCCTGATTTTTTAACATCTGTGTTGTACTCTTAAGTCACAAATCTTTGCTTGCTCATCTAGCTGATGGTTAATTTGCAATTTTCCGTTCGTTTCTGTCTGTTGGATTATGGTCTGCAAATGAGTTTTACCTATGGCATGCCTTTTAATTGGTCTGTGGATATTATTAAGATCACCGAATCCTGAATTACTCCATACGCCATTATTGTTAGTAAATAGTAAACATGGCCAGCAATATATTTTTTCCACTAACCTGAAAACCTGATAGCCATTCAACACTTCCATACAATTGTGTATTGAAATGTCTAACGAAAGTTTTATTTTTGGTTGATAAGTTGATTAAAGATAGAGTGGGTCTGCCTTGTTCAATTTTCTTTTTTTTGATCGAAAGCTGGGGACGAAAAACTACACTTCAAAATACTATCTATGACACAGCAGTTGCGCTTGTTGACACACTGATAATTATATTAATGCAAGCAAATAAACAGACCGCTTCCCTTGGAGGATAAAACAAGCGTCAATATTCTTATAAATCAAAATTAAACTTACTGTAGATTGGTGACAAATACATTATTTTGCAGTATAGCACACATAATTGGATGTAGAAACATTACATTTAGTAAATAAACTACTTAAATATAAATTTTAAAATAACATTTGTAAGTACGCCAATACATCAACCACCAAACTAAATGACACTTTTTTTTTAACCTCCTATATAAGTGCAGCTTTCCTTTCCACGAAGACTTGACACTGGACAGACCTATAAACAAACGAGTGGCGTGTTAAGAAACTTGCCTGCAAGCCGGCCGGTCAACTAGAGATAGAGAGAGATAGAGATATTTGGCTGCTCCACGCAAGAAGGGCTACCAACTTAACTATCACTAACAGTATAATGGTTTGAGTGGTTTTTAATTATACTTTATTTTCCCCTTACTTTTCTTTCTTCCCTTCTTCATTTAGAGGGAAGTTATATAAGTTGAAGTAAACAATTATTGTATAAAATATTTAATTATTATATGAATATTGTATTAAAATTGGACACTTTTACAGAATGAATGTCTCGGTTAACACGGAGCCTCGGATAATCGCGAATCTACTGTATCTAGCCAAAACGTAAATCAGTAATTATATTTAAAATGTTTGGATAGGAGTATAGTGAAAACTCTTATGAAAATAAGATAAATATTTAAAAAATACCGTGACAAAGAAATGTTGTAAAACAAATGGGCAGGTCTGAAACTAATTATAAAACAGAAACTTGTTTTTAGATACCTACACGGAAATATTGTCTATAGAAAGTGTGTAGCAAGCATTTAAAATTATATAAAGTGTATACACCTTATGACACTACATTTGTAGCTTGGTTATTTTAAATAATAATAGTGTATAATTATGTTTATTATTTTATTAAACTATGTTTAATATACACCGCATAAAGTCACCTTTTTTCATTCTTAAACTTTGAGTAAAAGTTATCCACTTCAGACTTTTCAGGTGTTACTTATTACTACAGTATTACTAGAGTCACCGTAAAATTATTGGAATCTTCACACACTTAAAACGCGACTTATAATTTGTTGTAATTGGAAATTCGAGAAACTGAGACACAATGTTAATTCTCATATTTTGAAGAGATAAGTAATTTAAAAATTTGTTTGGTTGTTTATATTGTATACATTAGAGGCATCGATGAATTGGTTTTAATATATAGCATGTATATTCGATAGAAATAACATTGTTTATTTATAATCTACAGAATTGTAATTCCTATTGATAGTAAAAGTAGAGAGCTAACAATTAGACCAATGCGTTAGAACTAGAGTATCAAATGACAATATTAAGATGTCCCATTTATTGCCAACTTAACCTAACTACACTAATTACCTTAAGGATAGAGAAGTGTCCTCTCCTGAATCGAACACAGTTTAAGAGTTGATTCTTAAGTTAACACTTATGATCTTGTAGTTAAAGAAAGTTATTATAATATTATTTATGTAAGTTCTTTTTGGCTAGAATTTTAGTCCTTGCTAATAATTTAGTTGGCCATGACGATTGTTAGTAAACAAATTAAAACACAAACATATTACAATATTATTGTTATCTAATGACATCTTTTTTTCTAATCTTTTAAACCATGAAAACATTCATTATAACATAATTTATTTGAGCTTAAAACAAATATGAAGCAAAACTATTAATACAAATGTTTGGTGAAATAGTACTAAAAGAAAATACAAGTAAACTCTCTGAACTTTTGAGCAAATGGGATTCGGTAAGAAAAAATGTATTCAATGTTGAAATACATATAGAAAACCATTACAAATTAGTTAAAAATAAGATTATTTTTTTATTAACTTACGTAGGGGGTGTAAAAACAACACGCATGTTGTACACGCATGCATGAACATCTTTGCTCTCCCGGCGCTTTACGATGAAACTTTGAACACAATTTAATGGTATTACCATAATTTTTCAGATGTGAGTATATAGAGATTTTATATTAATTTTGGTCCAAACAAAATACATGTGCAGTTTGGGTTATGAGTTTCCGAACACTCTGTATATTACCCCCTTCCACCCAATTTCTCGTCTACCTAGCACTGTTCTACCCCCTTTGATTTGAATGAGCGTCAAGGCCCTACTTTAAGGGAAATATCCCCTAACCCAATAGCATTTATTGTGAAAATGACGGTTATAAATCTTCAAATATATTAAGGACGTCCTCAACTTAACCTTGGAACTACATTTCTCAGAAAACGTTTAAATGAACTAATCTCACCTTTTCCTGTTGTTTTTTTTATATCATAAAACTTAAAATATACCTACCTGATGGTTTGAATTCTATAGAAACCCGCTGATACCTTTTGCCTCCATTTTGGCATTTTTTTGTTTTGTTTTGCTTAGCGCACCTGCGGGTTGTACGCAATTCCTATTTTAAAATAATAAGCCATTTCTAAAATGATGCGGGATTTTTATATGTCTATAATGGGTTTCAGCGCTCTAGTAGCAGTACATTTAATACAAACTGGGACATAGTATTTTTTACTCAAATATAGGTTGATGGCGTCCAACTGGTTGGATACAAGTGTCTCAAAGTTTCTTCTAATCTGTAGGTTTCAACCTCTGAAAAACTAATACTCATTGTGCCTAATTAAACAATTTCAAAAAAACTTGATGTAATACCTCCTTCAGAGCTGCAGATCAGGGCGCCATTCAATGCTCATGTCCTTCTTGAACGAGTTCGGCTCTTGCAGCGGCTCCGAGCTGGAAGACCGGCTGTCTAGAGGAGGCAGCCTGCTGCTCGCGAGGTTTCTCGTGTGGCTACAGATGTCTTATCTCGGGCATAGTCGCAGCACAAACCTACTGCTGGCGGCTCACGGCATTTTCTTGCAGTCGACAGAAAGGTAAGGCCCAAAAGTCTTAGACCCGCCTCGGTGGCGTAGTTGGCTAACGCGCTAGTCGTGTTAGCTAGGCTACCGAGGACAGGGAGATCGAGGTTCGAATCTCAGTCAGGTAAACTGCGGGTGGCTTTCTCTAAAGGGTTTTCCACTCTCCCTCCACACAAATGCGGGTTCAATTCATCTAAATTAAACCTTCCCAATCCCTAACCTATTAGCGTAATTAGTACTTAAGCGTATAACCCGAACGGGTAGTAAGACGCGGTGCTAAATAAATAACAAAATTGTTCGATCCACTCAGAAGAGTTAGCAAAGGATGAGTGTGTTCTTTCAATTTAAAAATGATACCTGATCACTGGAATTCAACCCGGGACCTTTGATGGCTTGGTACACCAATGCTTTTACCACTGAGCTATCTAGGAGTCGTCCTGTGCCCAGGGTAATTCTTCACTCATATTTTAAGGCAGAGTCTGTGATGGATATACAGAATTCGTCAGCTACATATGAATGATCAAATAATATCACGAGCTATAAGATAACACAGCGACCTTTGACTTGGGAGGGTATTGAAATACTAAGCCAAAGGTCCCGGGTTCGATTCCCGTGTCCAGGTCTCATCAATTTAATAAATATATTTAGATGTGGTTATATCCATACTGAACAACTTTCATAGCTTGACTATTTAATTCATAGGATGTATATTTTAATGTGTACAACTAACACAAATTTTGCTATTAACGACTTAATTAAAGGCAGTTTTGAAGACGTACACTCAAGGAGAATATTTTTTACCAAGCTTTTTATGGCAATATTATTAAAAATCATTTCTAGAAACCGTTGTTTACCTTTCCATTTCCTTGATCTGTTTCGATGTGAGGAGCTAAGTGAGCGATAATATGGTTAGGTACATTTAAGTTTGTTTTTCACTCTTAAAATTTTATCTTGAGAAGCTACCTTAAACAGTCAATATTCAAAAATGTTTTGGGGTACCTTCCTGCTAAACTACCCTTACGTCTGGCGCTTGGAAGAAGAGGAGGAGGAGTAGGGGTTCATATCCTGAGCCTCCACTAATTTATTTAATACTTAATCCCTCTACTGATCCAATATCCATCAGGGACCGTTACGTGGCAGAGCTGATTGAGGGCGGCTTCCTGCTGACCCTTCTCGACATCCTGATGAGGGAAGAATGTTCAGAGCGAGAAAAGTTGGCAGCACTGGATCTCCTCACCCCGATAGCGCTAATCGGCCGGAGGTACAAGGAGGCCATTTGCGAGTCACATGGTCAGTTCACACGTGCTTTTGTAGGTCCCCTGAAAAATGTATCACCATACATGTCTTCCCCTGCACGTAGCTACAGCTTTATATATTTTTCTATAAATTGGAACCCACTTCAGTGGACAGACAAATGGTCTAGGCTTCAGTCTCGTGTTAGACTGGTTTGTTGAAGATGGGGAGATTGGGGATCGAATCTTGGTCATGTGTACTGAATTACCCACACCCCCTAAATAGCTTTCACCCTCCTTCCAAGAAAATGTGGGTAGATTATCTCTAAAATGTTTCCTTACTCATCTCTACCCCTTACAGTGATTATATATGCATATACCCTAAACAGTTAATAAGATGCGGTGATAAAAAATAAATATAAAAAAATTGAATTCAACTTTTTTTTAAATAAGTGCTTTATTTTTTTCCAGCACAACTTCTGTAAAATCACCCATAGTTTTCTATCTGATCATAAATAAGTGTATGATTCATTTCTTTTAAAGCCATTAAACTACTTTTCAAAGCCACGAATGAACAACGAGGGGAAAGCATAATCTTTTAAGGGGTAATCTTCACCGGAAAACCTTGATGGGTGATGGATATATTTATATTACTTATTAATCACAACTTGTGAATGTGAGGAATGCCAGGCCTCCACCGTGGTTCGGATTCCACGTTAAACTGTAAGTCCTCCATTTAATCTCACAATCAGCCTACCATTACACATTAGCGTAAGTGCGTATAACCCGAACGGGTAGTAAGACGCGGTGCTAATAATAATAATAATAATAATATACCACCTATATAATTGAGAATCCAACATTGAAAGGGGTGATTAGATCAATTTGTGTGGGGGGTGAAGAGGGGGAGAAGGAGGAACTCCAACCAATTAGGACCTCGTGATAGAGTAGCTACTACACTATTTGATCGACTCAAATTACTCTGCAGGTATCATGGTGATATGTGAGTGCATTACCCGCACTTCCTTGAGGTTGGACAGTGAGCTCATATCAGTCAAGGAGACTGTGGACAAAGTAGTACAGAACCTGGAGGCTACAGATGAGGAACAAGAGGATATCGGCGGTAAAGAGGCAAAAGAATGTAGTGGAGGGCATGAGATGACGCTGGAAGGGAACGCGAGTGCAGAAGA